>WSZQ02014210.1:0-35258 GCA_019419845.2 Weissflogia rhopalogaster | reverse complement strand
GCGAAAATAACGAAAACAATAGATGCTATTTAAACTCAATTATATGGAAAATTAAACATTATTTTGGGGATGATTTTACATTTTCTCATCTAAAATACTGTCATCTCTCAAATGAGATCATTCTCGATCAGAAAATATAAAAGCATCCTGAAAGAATTTAATAGTTTTAAATTTTGTTTATTCGGTAGTTACCGTAGTGTAAACTAGTTAATTTCATAATTGTTGCCGGTAATTAACTTCCTGTACGGATACCAAAAATACGGAATTTTAGATTCCTTTGAAGGATTATCTGTGTCATATAACAATAATTGAAGCGAAACAATTAGCCACAAATAGAAAACGATGGAAAAGTTTTCTAAATGCACAGTAATAGAGTAAAATAAATTTGTCAAACAATTAACAAGGAAGGAATAATTTGTAAGAAATGTTGTACAATTAAATGTAATACAAAAGTGTAAACGACCGACACCGAACGGTATAAGGTTCTAAACCCTAAAGGTCCTAAGTCCTAAATCATCAAATAAAAAACTAACAAAAACAATAGTAAATAAAGGTCGCATGAAACTTTATAAAACTCCCATATCCTTATACAAACATGTCAAATATTGTTGATGAGGTAAATGTACAAAGTTTGGTGTTATCAACAAGTAATGAAACTTTTCAAAAAGTTTATATTTGACGATCCATTAGAAATACATTAGCTTCCACGAAACATTCTATATTTCCACGAAAAATATTAACCCCTCGAAGATAATTTCTTCTTATTTCTGGCTAAACATTTATAATGCTCGAGCGCAAGGGTGTTGATATCTTCGGAAGCGCTTTCACACCCTTGTACAAACTTTTCCACATAATCCTTGGCATGAAACAGCTCATTATACTCCTGCACTAAGTTCGAATTAATGGTCGTGTTGGACGGAATTATAAAGTGAAATTCCTTATAGATACAGTCGATGAATTTCTTAAAATTGAGATCATCCATTTTCTCTCCAGTTAAGAGTACTTCGAAAAGTACTGCGTTTTCGATTTTCGATTCACTGACACATTTTTTTTGAACGGCCACAGTTTCTTCGATTGTTATCAATTCAGCTCTCTAGAAAATATTTAAATGTTGTATTCTTGTATTTATTAAATTTAAAATTACCTGAATTAAGAATAATAATAATATTATAAATTTGATTGATGGTAATCGTAACATGGCTGTGGTTCAGCTGTTTGCTAAATAATATGAAATTTAATGTGAATCAGTTTCTATATATTGAACGTAGATTCTTTTTAGTGTGAATCGAGTCGTAGGTTATCGTCAAGCCTTTCGCATTATTTTGTTTTTAGCATAATATTTAGATAAACATTATTTCGTTCAATTACATTTTTGTTTTGTTTGAAATAAAAATGATTCCTGAGTATTTTCTTTCAGGTATTCAGATTATTTTTTGTACTTTCCACAAAAAGAAAATAGATGCCAAAAAGTTTGTCACATGAAATTATATTTGAAAAGTAGTAGATAACCTTTTATTTCTTGGCATTTAACAATATCCTTACAAAAAGCATTCGCCAGTAGTCATTTACATTACATCAAAAAAAAACTCAACAATAATTAAATAAAACATCATTTCTAAATTAATCATTTTCTACTGCTGTTTAATAATATGCACATTATATTAACGATTTTGATTAAGTTGATATATACAAACTTCTGCTGATCATAACAGTGCTGACGCATACATCTCAGTATCATTTTTGATTTTACAAAAATGCCTTACATGCCTTACGATGGAAAAGTTTTGTAAATGCACAGTAATAGAGCAAAATAAATTTGTCAAACAATTAAGAAGGAAGAAGTTATATGTAAGAAATGTTGTACAATTAAATGTAATACAAAAGTGTAAACGACCGACACCGAACGGTAAAAGGTCCTAAATCCTAAATCACCAAATAAAAAACTAACAAAAACAATAGTAATTAAAGGTCGCATGAAACTTTATAAAACTCCCATATCCTTACACAAACATGTCAAATATTGTTGATGTGGTAAATGTACAAAGTTTGGTATTATCAACAAGTAATCAAACATTTCATGCTCTTTGGTCCCGGAGAACAGCTTTTTTTTTAAGAACCGTGGCCTTCCAGTCATTATCTCTTACTATGATACTGAACTGTCGAGACATCATTTCTAAATCGCATGAAATTAATCATTTTCTACTGCTGTTTAATAATATGCACATTGTATTAACGATTTTGATTAAGTTATGATATATACAAACTTTTGCTGATCATAACAGTGCTGATGCATACATCTCAGTATCATTTTTGATTTTACAAAAATG
Organism: Weissflogia rhopalogaster; assembly: GCA_019419845.2. Taxonomy (NCBI): domain Eukaryota; kingdom Metazoa; phylum Arthropoda; class Insecta; order Coleoptera; family Staphylinidae; genus Weissflogia; species Weissflogia rhopalogaster. Next base: position 32,931 of record WSZQ02014210.1, on the reverse strand, counting down.
CCTTACATGCCCTAAAAAAATTTGATGGCCTACTTGCTTCTTAAACAAAGAACTCGCATGAAATGCATATTATTCACTCGTATGACTCTTACAACTTAACACACTCGTAAATAATGTGCATTACATGCTCGTCGTACAATATATTATTGATCGCCTACTTGTGAACAGTAAGAGTTCCAGATCTGAACCTAGGCACACTGTGATATGTCTCAAATCACCTGATTTTCTAAACTTAACATCAAATAAGGTTAAATCAACGCACGAAGTTAACCGCGCGCACGAATGATCGCCAGACTGAAAAAAAAATTGCGATAAATAAACAAAAGAACACGAATAAAAACGACTCCCATTAAATAGTGTTTTTAAATTTATTTTCTTAATAATTAGAAAAAACCAAATTACGCCATGACGGCAAATTTCCTTGGTGGGAAGATGGCCCTCTTTCTAATTTCCTTGGCCGTCTTCAGTTTCAGCTCGTGCTTGTTCAATGAACGGCGGATCGCACGGGTCTTCTTTACTCTGAGGTCAAGGGGCTTGTATTTCTTGTCCTTGAACAATTTACGCAAGTTCTCCTTCTGTTTCTGGTGCATAACAATGTACACACGGGCGATAGCTTTGCGCACAACGCGGCTGAAACAAAAATGTAAAATAGTAACCGTAAAACATAAATAGTGAAATGTAGCACATAAAAAATGAAGCAGATTCAAGAATTTTGAAATGATGGTATCATAACTGATGAAATGCTCATTAAAGGACAAACATTAAGAATAGCTTCCCCAGCAAAAAGAATTTCTTTATTTGTAGTTCAAACATCACTGTAGAAATATAAAATATAATTTTCCCAATAATAATACTACATTCCTGCTTACTGAAAATATGTATTTTAAAGCTAAATAAGTAGGATTTATTGTTTTCTAAAAAAGAAAATTCTGAACCCATTTTACCAATGAAAACTAATTCTCTAGATGCAATTGCGCTAATTATAACAATGTTGCAATTGCGAGCGCATAGCAACGACTGGATAAAAACATAATTGTGATCAGTACTTACATCTTGGACAGCTTCGATGGAGCACCGCCGGTCACTTTGGACACGCGCAATTGTGACAACTCCGTCTTAAGATCATTGAGCTGCTTGTCCAACTCCTTCTTGTCTTTGTTGCGTAACTCGGAGCACTTGACTTTGCCCTAAAACCAAAAAGAGTTCCTCAGTCCCGTGAAAAACAGCATCTTAGACACATAAACATAACCTCGGCAAATACATTTTCACAAATTTCTGCGGCACTAAATATATAATCCACAAACTATCAATCAAACCAACAACGGATACATATCCGCCGCTGATCGTGAGTAAAAGTATTTATCGATGGCTTCATATATCGTGGATTTATTAAGATTTTGCAAACGTACCATTTTGACTCGATGAACTTAACGTCAGAAAAGAATCGCTCCGACGCTAGTTAGTTACCAAATCGGTATTTAGGGATTTTTATGACATTAGTGCGGCCTCTGTGTTGAAATTTTGAACTAACGTTTCAAAATTTATTTTCGCGCCATTATCTTTGCCAAATCTCTATGACGAAATACTTATCTTGTTCCCTTCAAGGTTGAGTAATCTAAATTGATGAGAAAAAATCATGGTCATGATTTAGTGATCAAAATATATTAATGTAATTTAGGTATAAATAACGTGTTTAAATGTACTCAAAAATGTATACGAAGGTTATAATTTCGTACTTGTAAAACAATAATTAGTAGATAACATTATTTAAAAAGTGGTAGTGCTTGTATTTAAATTTCGCATTTTAATCTTGTCCACGCTAGTTACAATGTCTACGACCGAAGAAGTAAAACGTGTAATTTTCGACTGCGACTTGGGAACGGATGATGCCGTTGCCCTGTACTTACTCCTCGTCGCAGAAATGGAGCAACGGGCTAAAATTGAAATGATCGTTTGTACCAGCGGTAACAGTGGTTTGGATAATGTAAGCAAGAATGTTGTCCGTATGTTGGAAGTAGCTAAACGAACTGACGTAAGTAACCTACGCAATTTTTAATACTTTGTGGAAGTGAGGTTAAAGTCGATCCATTCTTTTAATTTCGAGGTTAAAGTCGCCCCTTTTTTAAACTCGAGGCTAAAATCGTACCATCTTTTCAGATACCTATTTATCTAGGTTCTTACAATTCATTACTGCCAAAACCAGAAATAACTGAGTTTTACCATGGTGTCGATGGTTTTGGGGATCTTGAATATGAATCGGAACCTGATATGTCTGTTATTCGACCAGAGCCTGCATTTGTTGCTATGCGTGAACTTATAATAAATAATCCTAATGAAATTACGTTGGTGTGTATTGGCCCATTGACTAACGCAGCGATATTGTTACGTATGTATAATGATGTTGCGGATAAGATAAAGGATATACATATTATGGGTGGTAATCATTTAGGTAAGTTCAACTGGCTTGTCCTTTCTCATTTGAACTCATACTATGACCTTTATGACCTATATTGGAATTAACCTCGATACTTTTATATCACTTTACAGCCAACAATATAATAAAACATAAATACATAATAATAAATGCAAACAAAAACATCCATAACTATAAAAAAAATTAAATTTACATCCACACTAATAATATTAATTCCCAGAAAGAGAATTCCTACCCAACTTCTTTTCTACAATCCTCGCAATGATCGCCACACCCTCTTCTCCCTCAGATAACAATTTTCCCACACAATCCTCTTCCACTCTCAGCTGTCGAAAATATCCTTCATTTAATCCAATGCATTCCTTAATCACATGCTCCCATGTATCCCTTCCAGCCATGCATAATCCACACCTCGTATATTCTTCATTCATCCATTCTTTCTGATCCGCACCTCGCTCGTGCTAGACATTCTTTGTCGGCTTTGCTTAGCGCCATGTTCCCAAAATAAGCTACATAATACTACAAAATAAATACATACATACCAAAATAATACAACATAGTTGATGATTCAAAATTTGGAAAACTGTAAAATTCAAATGTACATATATATTTTTTTACAAAACAATTGTATATTCGTCAACCAGGAATTGGAAATGCAAGTCAATCAGCGGAATTTAATTTCCACTCGGATCCAGAGGCTGCTCATATCACCTTCGCCTGTGCGAAATGTCCCATTTATTTAGTAACCTGGGAATGTTGCTATATTACTAAAACACCTATGGTATGTTTTCATCCTCCCCCAACGCATAACATTGAAATTTCCTACATGTTTCAAAGCACGTTGTAAATCTACGTAAATTGCAGTTAACTTGGTATGGTAGTCTAACAAGTCGTATGAGTTTTCCATTTTCAGTAAAATTTGCATTTATTCTAATTTTGTACTGATCCTTTTTTCTAGGGATGTTTGTTTATTTGTGACTAGATAAAATTCAATTTTTAGAAATGGCGCATGGATGTCCTTGGCACCCAAGCAGGTGGCCCTGCATGGCAACTAATTACTCGTGCTGAAAGGAGTGTCTACAGAAACAAAGAAGAGTATTGGTATACTTGTGACGCATATTTAACTGCCGCACTTTTATATCCTGAGATGATCGTCAAAAAGAGCCACCAACACGTAGATGTGGAACTAGCTGGCAATTTGACTCGTGGACAAGTTGCTATCGATCACACGCACAAAAAACAGGCAAATGCTTGCATCATTGAAGAAATTGATTACAAATTCTTCGAGCAACTTGTTTTCAGAGATCATACAAAATTGTGAAATACTTCCTAACATTGATTGTAACCGTAGCTTTCTTACATAAAATTGAAAGTTTTAATATTTGATTGGAATAACAATTGCTTTTATTTTACACATTAATACATGCAGGTAACATTAGAATCAGCTTCGCGTGATTTACAATTACCTACTCACTTAATTTCATTGAGAAACGTGGGAACATCATAGTTGACGAGTGACAATTTGTTGTTGCTATTCACCTCCATTAATCACTTGTCTGACTTGCCCTAAAAGCACAAACAATTTATTTACATCGTTACGTAAACACACTGGGATGAAACACAGATTTATTCGCATGGAAATGAATATCTCTGGTATATGTTCCCAGCACCGAGAGAAGCACAGAGAATATGGATGATCATGTTAGGATGCGGTCGCGTTATCACATTGTGGATTTTCCTCGTCGCAGGGGCAGGGCTCGGGTACAGGGTCGGGAAGGATGGGGTCCATGTAAGGGAGCTCTGCAGGACAGGAGTCCTTATCGGTCGGGTGCATGCACGAGCCGAGATGACAAGGACAACATTCGTCGCCCTCGTAGTACGAGAGCGGCTTGTCTGTTGGCTCGTCGCGTTCGGGTATCTCGTCGCACTCGCACTGGGGCAGTAAACGATCCACCTCGGCACTCATAATGCGGTCATACGCGCCGCTTTCTTTCTGCATCTCCACCCATTTGCACGGGTCGTCCGTACCCACCTTTTTTGCATCGCTGGCGGAGTCAGACAGCGTGAGGGTATCTGTAAGCGAAGCAGACGTTGAGGACGCGAAATCGGAGACCATCGTCACGACCTCCGAAAAACTGCCAGGGAATTTTGGCAGCTTGGGCAGCTCCACTGGTCGATCACCTTTTTTTACTGTTTTAAAATTCATACTTTCAATTATATAACTATAAAAAGATTTAAAAATTGTTTGGCACATTTACTTAGTACTAGTATTTTTTTATACTACAGGATAGATTTTTACACTCGAAAACACATTCACAAAACACTTTCACTCGTATACACATTTTCCCACATACACACTAATTTTCATAAATATCCAAACATATTTTCATACATACATCCATACAACATACAACAGATTTTCATACACACTTTCAAACACACACACACACACACATTCCGATTTTCGCATAAAATACCTAAAATTTACTATAATTAAATTTACTTACCACCATATGCAAAATTGTAAGCAATAGTAGCATATTTATACCCTTCCTCAGACGCCATACCACCATACTCCTTGGCTTCCTTCGGATAGCACACAGCAGCCATGCCAACAGTACCAATGGTCGCATAGACAATTTTCTTAAAGAATCCCCCTCTCAGGCCGAAAATCAAACCGGTCAAACCTCCAATTGCAATTGCTGGTGCCTTTGGCGCCTGATTTTGTTCATCTCCCAAGTAATCAACCAACCCTGCAACAATCAAAATCATTCGTTACAAATTAGCCATTATTGTTTCGGAATAGTTAATGTCCTACTTACATTGAGCATTATCAACACCTTCATGCACATACCCCATTGTCATATCTTCATACTTGCGCACTTCTGTCAACAGACTATCAATATTCAGCCGGATGGACCGGATGGTTTGCTCAATCATTCCACCATTCCTGTGGTGTGTAGGCTTGCACGCACAAAGCGTCCGTGTGCTCTCCGGTTCGTACAGAGGTAAATCGGACCTCTTGCAACATTTCAAGTCGATCTCGGGAGCTATGACGGCTGCCGACAGCAAGAGGCGTGAAATTGCCTGAAACAAGATACAAAATGCAATAACAGCTCACTGTAATACGTGTAGTAGATGTTGGAATTACTCTTGTGCTCATGGCGTTTTCCTATTTTACTTCCACTCGCGAGGGGGATTATAGCGACGAAAACAGTTTAATCAAGTCGGATTACATAAATTCACAAACTTGTGACGCACAGGTAAAATGTGAGGTTAAATTTTTAATCAATGCAGATTAGAAATATAGCCTAGAGATGGCTCCCTAGGTTCAGAACGTGCAGAAAAATAAGTGTGTGAATATTGAAAATATTCATGGAATTATTTTCAATTATTATAGGAATCTGTTTAGTGTTGTAGAAATAGATAAGTACTTACCGAAACTATGGACCGCACCATAATAAATATGATTTTGTATTTCCAATAAATAATGAATTACGAAAATGATATAATTTAGTTAGTTTGCAAATGACATTGATAAGGTCTTGACTTGATTTGATAAATATAATTTTCAGGGTAACAACTTCACCTTTTTTGCTTTGTTTTAAACAAATAATATGTCTATTTCATTATATTGCATAGTTATAACTTCTATTTATGATATTCATATGTTTATTTTTTCATGTATGGTAAAGTGTTTCGAAACTTACATAATTATATATGTTTGCCATTACATTTTTAGTTGATAATGTGTTTGTTTAAAGTATGATTTTACAATGATTAAAAAGTAGTGATTTACATTATTTTATAGCTGTGTTATATTATAAGCTGCTTTCTCACATACAATAATTGATGGTTAAAATTGTTAACAATTACGCAATTGTTGATAAATTCATATTAGTAGTAGTTAGGGGTGTGTAGTAATATAGAAGTATGTAGTAATATAGGTTATGAGAAAATTAATTAAATTTCATACCAATTAGATAGAATAATTTCGATTACATTACTTGAATCACATTAATTAATTGAAAACATGAATTGCCAATTCAAAATAGCTGCAAAAGGAAAGCCCGACCGTGACAGGACTCGAACCTGCAATCTTCGGATCCGAAGTCCGACGCCTTATCCATTAGGCCACACGGTCCACACGCGGACTGGTGAAATTTATGTATTTTAAGTCTCAAAAACAGCTTTCTTACAATAAATTATTTAAGATTATTGAGGATATTATAAATATTTATTGTGAGCCAAATTTGTCTTAAGAGGAATAGGGGTATCCAATGCTGAACTGAAATTCAACATAGGCGTCCAAATAAGTTAAATATTAAAATTGAAAAGCTAAAAAAATTGAAGACCACTGTGTTAGGAGATGTACTTCATCCTTCCTTTGGAAGCAAAGGAAGCTCAAAATTTCGTTTTTTTCATAAAAGATACATTTCATAGCATTATGCATCCCCTGATTTATCAACCTTATTCACTGAATTAGTGTGCGCGGTCACAATGGAAACACAGAGGACTAATATTGATGTTCCTTATCCTATCTCCTAGCGTTTTGCTGCAAATTTGTCGTAACAGTCACAGTTCAGCAGTATCGCACATTTCATTAGGTTTCTTGTATAGATAAGTGCTAGAACTTGTTCTGCCATATAGTAGTACATATAGTGTCATATAGTGTTGAATGATTGCAATACATTTTAAACGAATGGATTTTTTTATAATTCTGATTTAGAGGGGCAGGGAAAAAATCTAAAGGATATACGATTTACGTGCCGGGTTGGACGAGGTCCATCCGGCCGTATGCGTGTACCGCGCTAGACTGGTCTCTTGCCAAGTGCATGTTTCCACCAGCTAAAGGCTGGTGCATGCTAAATACCTACCCCTCCGGCCTACCAGGAAGATCATTAAAGGCAGATAGATGGTGAGTGTAAGTGACGCAGTTATTGCGCCAGTGCATCAGTACAAAACGTACTAGCCCCGATGAGTCCCGATTATGCGGATTCTACTGCAAATAATTGCCAACACCGCAATACTATTTGCTAATGAAGAAAATAGGGACTTGGTACTTGTTAGGGATAACTGAATTGACTTATATCTTGAGTTGCACTGCACAAAAAATGGAAAAGGTAGTAATAATCACATTAAAACCTTTAAAATTAATATTTTCGCGAATATCTTATCTACAGTTTCAAATATTCGTATCAAACCATATTCATTCAAACCATATTTATAAATGTCCCTTCTTTAACCCTTCCAGAAAAAAAATTATAGGTATTATTTCTTCATCTTTTATATCTCTTGACAACCGTATTAATGTCACGTTGAATTAATCATAATGACATTTTGGAATTACTTAGAACACTTTGCATTTAATTACTTTCTACATCACCCCACAGCGTGTTTTCCAAAGTCGTCCTTCGAAATCGTCACGAACAGACATTAACAAGCACTGTGCTTCAAGTCATGCAATGACGCCGCATTGATTTAATTCTACTTGTTTTTGCAAATCAAATTTATACCTTCTGACCCACGCTTAAACGTTTCCATTCCCCCAAGGAAAACTTAAGGTAAGTATAAGGAATAATTTAGTCTAAGAAGTATAAACATATCATACGCCAATACTAAAAAAGTAAACACTGTGGAGCATTATGCCGAAGAAATAACAAATGTTCTCCTATATAAAATCTACAGTATAGAATCTAGGAATAGGTGGAAAAATACATGGCTGCATATTGAATTATGCATTCATTCGGATACATAGCGCGCAACAAAACGAAAAACAAGATAAAACTAGCACAATAGAGACAGGTTGTCCCTGCACGATGAACCATTTTTAACGCCATTTATATTTAACCTCAAACGTTGATATAACCTTAATCGTTTTGATAATGAAGTATAACTAACTCCAAAAACATATAAAATAATTAGTATCAATATATGTGATGCTACTAGAATCATCCAGACAAATTGGTTTATCGTGACTAACGCTATAAAGTCACTTATTTCTCAAATTATTGATTATTTCGTCGTCTTTTCAACCGTTTCCTCCAAACAGAAGCGACACATACACGCTTAGCAGTCAGCTCACTTTACGTACCTGAGAACTTTGCTTGCCGAGCAGTAAATAATCGATATTCGTACGGGTTTTTACGAAACGAGGAATTGTTGTTACAGACAGAGGGGGTTAAAGCTAGCACTCATACGAAGCGAACGCTGAAAGCTTCCTCAGTTTGTTTGTGGCGTTCAAACAATGATCAAGCTCGATGTTTTCTAATCCCTAATTTCACCTGCGATTAAATTCAACGCATGATATGTGAATCGGTGTCATTCCATGTAATATTTTCGGCAACGCGATTTATTCACTTTATTTTTAATTTTTGTCGATAAAGAGTGTCATTGCAAAAGGCTATGGATAATCGACGCAGTTTGGGAGCGATTAGTAAGATATCCTTACCATTCTATGAGCCACCACCGCGTAAAACAAGCGCTGATATTATCAACGAGGCGCGTTTGGCAATTCGTGGTAAGTTTCTTTCAATCATTTAAAAAAAAAGTCTATGTAATATCATAGAATTAGGCACAAGTTTACAATGTCAGAATTTATGTGCCAACTAGGTATATGTGCCACAAGGTATATTTTTCCTAAATGAATGTATAAATGATTTGTAATACGTGCGTGTTGTTTGGCTTTGTTTATAACTAAACTAAGGCATTATTGGTGGTTGTCCTCAATCAATCATAGTTGTGCCAACTGAAGTGACAAATGTTTGTCACTCATGCTATCTGGTTCACATGTTTTGTTTAGTTCTCTATACTGACCTAGTCTAGTTTTATTTTAACCCTTTTAATAACGTCACATATTGTTAAAAGAATTTTTCTTTGTTGATACGTACTATATATTTTTTATACTTTATTTTTATCCATATAATTTTATTCCCGTGCGCCTTCAATCAAGACTATAGGTACCTAGCCATATGTATATGGTGTCTTCCTCAAGGAGTAGTTTGCGGTGTGTCATTCCCAGTTATGAATTAACATCGTTTCCTAGGTTCATTGCGTTTGACGGCCCCACATTTATATTTGGGCTACATAGGCTGTTATTGTGAACCTATTTGAAGACATGACTAAAATGTTCCGTTGATAGTAGTAGATCGGGGGTCACCAATATTTACAGGGTGACCCCTTCGTAAAATTACCTACATAATTTGTTACATCACTCTTCAATTCCCCCAAGATAGTAAGCATTTTATTTTTCTGCAGGAAAAAAACTTTCCTTGACTGAGGTTTGAGACACTTACAATCGTCACGTGAATTAAGGCGCAAGTCTCTGGACATATGCAGTGCAATAAAAAGAGGTAGAGAAGTAGAGAAAAGGTTCCTAGAAGAGATACAATACTAAAGGAAAAGAAAGTAGAAAATATGTTTGCTCGCCGGTTGAAATATTTGAAATGTACACTAAAATAACATTTACGCATTTACAAGGACGTTAAAAACTTTCCTGCTAACTTAAGCTGATTCCACAAACCTAACCTAAGAACAAATCAGATAGTCTTCAATTGTTTACGGGAATATTTTGAAATGTACAACCAATTGTGCAGCCCAATTGATAAGATCGCTGCTTACCACCCAATAGAAATACCCAATAGAAAATTATATGCTCAAAGTATCCGGAAAATTTCTTGAAGGAACACAAGCCAAAGATCTATTCCCGCTCAACGACTAGGCTAATAAAAGAAGAAAAACTTCTGAAGACAAATATTTCAAGTGGATTTTAGTTTTTGATTTAAGAGCGAATTGCACCTCCAATATGATCGTCGGACTTGATAAGTTACACAAGTCCCACAATCACATTGCAAAACATAAGGCAGCGAATAATAATCAGAATATAAAATTGAGGGAAAATCCAATTAGACCGCATTATATGCAATTTAAAACCAATTTTCTCTAAAAATTTGCTTCAATTGCCTTGTAAATTTACATAAATTCAAAAAAATCGGAGGGATATAGCGCTATATCCCTTTCATTGCCCCGCATGGCACAATCCTAAATTATTGGTTGGTTCGCAAACAATTGGTAAATTATTTCCACCCAGTAATCTACATCCTAGAAGCGTTCCGCCTCCTTACGTATATCCTACCCGCCCCGACCTACATCCGACCGACCAAAACGTGTTTTTCCACACCATCAACGGACACGATCGCGTTTCGCGCCCTACTCGGGGCCCAACCTACTTTTCTACACATTAAACTATGAATGCATTTACGCTGCGGCGACAGTATAATAACTCCTTCCGCATTTCCAAGCCATCAAAATTAATAAATAATCAATATTGAAATGGCCCAAGACGTGCTCGTCTATGCAAGCAAACCATTACCATCCAACCGTTAGTAATTCGTAGCAAATTACCAATGACGCTCAGATGTCACGCAAGGGCACCGAATAAAAACTGTCTGTATAGATTCACAAATGGCGGACAACTCCTTCGCTGCGACGTCAATCAAGCCACTGCAAACCAAACGACCTTTCACGCCACGAGACAAAGAACGTCTGCTCTTTGGTAAAAGGACTAAGAACAGGCCACCAAGTTCATTTAGGTATACATGAATGCATAGTCATTCGATGATATATAATGAACGGTGTTTTTACGCAGTCTGAAGTACTTACAAAACGAGGCGGAATATTCTATACCACCGACGACCCCTGAAAATGCTCCTCTGCCATCTACTCAAGACGGCAGTCCACAGAAGCGTTTTCAACATCAACGTTCGAATTCCATCCCCGAGATATCCGATGGGAAGATATTCAATCTTGGCGTGAAGGAAACTCATCCGAAGATTCGCCTGCCATCGTTGGAAAACATCAAACATCAAGGTTTACAAAAACGCAAGCTTGGCAAAAACACCTATTCTTTGGACAATTGTATGCAATCCTTTCTATATTATAGTCCCATCTTTAGAGAAGTAAATTCCCATTTTTCCATTTTTTAATTACAGTACCGGAAGAAAATGAACCGGGAGTGTCAAGCGAGGCCCTCACTCGAAACGCATTCAGTTCGCCTCAGGAACGTACAGATTACAATGATAACCGTGATAGTACTCCTTTCGGTAGACCTTTCCGTCAACAACAGAACCTCGCACAGTGCCTCCTCTTGGGACCACAGAATCTCAACAAGATTTTCGAAAATAAACAGATTGTCGACAACTCCGAGACGCTCTTCGGCCAGACAGGGTATATTCACATCAAACCACAATTACAGCAAGGGCGCAGCAGTACATCCAATTTGCTCGGGAGTGTTGCTTCCGGGGACACGCAACGCAAATCCCGGTCTCCGCAGGCGACCGTAAAACCGCCTCCACCCCCGTTGACCGTCACCACGGTCATTGACTTGCTAAATAGGGAGAGTGCCAACCAATCGGCCAATGAACCTATAGTTATCGGGCTGCTAAATTCCCTCTATGACTGTATGGAGGTCGAAGGAATGTTGAACTCTAAAGTTAGTTCGAAGATGAAGATTCACATTTTGAAATGCCTATACAAATATGTGGAGAGTAAAAATGAGGAGTTGTTACTGGCAATTGCAAGAATAATTTTGGCGGTTAGTATATTTTAAATGGCTATAATTAATAATACTCCAACGAGATCGATATTCATGTTTTAGTTAAAAGTTACGGGGAATAACCTGAGTGGTGTCTGCAAGTTGATATTTAAGGTGTCAAAGAATGACAAAAATGATCAATTATTCTTTAACAAGAATTTACTTGGTGAGTATGTAAGCATAATTATATATTAAAGGATTGGCCTATTTGATTTTTATATTCGGTGAGGTTATTGCTTCATGATATGAACTAATCATTTTATTTCATGATAACTATATCGAAAAATATAGATATTTCTGTTCAATTCGATACTTATTCAAAAAAAGTGTCGATATTTCGGTTTCCGATACGTTTGACAATGGATTATTTCTTAGTCACGCACGTGTACATGCGAAGTGTAAGATTCAAAAACCTAGTTTTAGGTTAAGGAACCTAACCTATGCCCATTGGGTTAGGATATTTCAATTTTAACCCTTAACGCTAGAGGCTTTTTCCGTAAACGCTCTGTGGAAACTCAAATAACCTTAACCCGTTCAGAAATCAACTTCAAATCCAAGAAAATCAAGAAATTCTACTCAACATAAGTCATTACCTCAGAAAATTCGCCCGCCTCTCTACAGGTTGAAAGACCGTTCAATGCCCTCGTGTTTTAGAATTATTCGTCGACGCGATTGGAAGATCCAGCCCCCTCGACGATGCCGAAGCATGTGTATATGGTTACGGATCGATCAAATTCCTCACCATGAATCCGAAACTATTACAGAAAATCTTATCGCTCGGCATTTTACCGTTGATGGTTTTGCACATCAAACTCGTTAACAATGCGGTACGTGAAGAGGTCAACCACCTCCCGCATATTGCGAATCCTGTTATTCAATATCAATTATTCAATTGCTATCGTTTTTTCGGTTTATTTTCGTTTCAGAAAGTAGAGAAACTACACATTCCTGAACAGACCAACCATGCCTTGTTCCAACTCACTGGTGCTTTGCGAAATGTGGCTTCAGATGAAGATATTTACGAGAATTTCGTGACTTCCCAAGCCATTCCCGAACTCTGCCTGACAATGGATATATTTACTGCAGACCTGGATATCATTAGCAACATTTCCCGTATTTTCAGTACAATTTCAACGAATGAGGGATGCTGCGATGCTATTGCAAGCCATAAGGATATTTATCGTATTTTTGTGGGTCTTTTTGATAAATATCCAGGCAATGATGAGATTATTGTGAGATTGACTTATACAATGGGAAATATTGTTGCTAACTTGGATAACACACGTGTCAAAGTACTTTTTTTCACTACTTTGCGAACAACTATCTTGGAAATTTCTAATTTATTTTCTTTATAGTTTTACAACGAAAATAGATCGATTTCAACGTTAATGAATTTATGGCGGATTTATTTGGACCGAACTCTTCAGTACTGTTCGCTAACTCTGGAAAATGAAAATGCTGAAAATAGTACCAATTCCGAAGATGTCATGATTAAGGTTGGTACTTAAATCCCTAAAAATGTCCATTAGTTGCTAATAATAATTGTTAATGTTTACAGATTATAAGAATTATTGCAAACATGGCAATAAATCCAGACATTGGCAAAACTATGAATGAGACATACGGATCGCAATTGATAGATGAGTTCCTGAAAGTATTGATTAGTAATCCGTTCAAGAAAAACAATGAGCTCGTCCTGTCTGTGTTGAGCACGATGAATAATTTATCGTTTTATTACTCGCCTGATTTGGACGCAGACATTTTTCACATTAAGCAGATCGATATAATGGAAGGTAAACTGTCTTTTTTTTTTCATTTTTTAATGTGTTGGTTGTATATGCGAAATGTGTTATCAAACAATTTATATTTCATGAAAAAATCAGGTCACGAGTTTCCTGATTACAAAGACACGTTTTGCATAATTAATATTCTAGACTTTAATCAACACACGCTTTATTTTTCGCTGGCTAGTTTAGGTGAGCTTAGGTTGTTACTAGGAAATGCTAATTGCAGAAATTAATTCATAATGATTAGCCAATTGTTTATGTTCAAAAGTTGTCGAAGTTGTTGGTTTCACTGGGTCAATGGAAATTATAACTTTCTGTATAATTCTAATACTCTAAACTCAAATACCACGAATTAAAATAGTTGATAATATCGACCCTAGGAAAAGGAGGAAGTAGGAGTAATAGATTAGAAAATGATAGTACGCGAGAGTGAGTAATGGCCGGATATTATAACACGAAAGGAGAAAAGGCTGACTGTTTTTACAGTGATTGTAGAAACACAATGTCAAGGGTGCAAGGACACATCGTTGCAACCTCCTCCCGGCGTCTTTGTTTATTACCATAAATTGCCTTTATTTATGCACATGCCATCGGAAACAAAATGACTAGTTGGTTATTGAACAGGCTGAGCATCATACCCATGTCATTCGCACTCAATGATTTATCAAAAATCAGTCTCAATCGTCAAATATGTGCGAAGAAATATGAATGGTGACTTCATTTAAGGCACACGGTCGTGGGCGTATCTCGTTACGCCCATCCGCGCCTTTCCTCGCCAAGATAGTAAGATCAACAATAGATTGTAGTCACGTGTTTGTAAACTCAATAGTACTTTTCGAAAGCTGTGGTCATAAATAAAAGTTGGGAAGAAACAAAGCCATTAGATACGGTGCAAAAGGGAACAGCAGAATTTAGTAGAGTTCTGAAAGGAACAAGTGTCAATACAAACAATGACTCGTTGTCACTTTCCAAGTAAATTACCATTTCGAAGAAAGAACGTAAGAAAGACGTAGAATTGGAATGTGTACATAACGGAAGTAATAAATGGTTTCTTCCTTTCCCTGCTTCGTCGATGGCCAAGCATAATAGGCTAATGATTAGTAATTCTTCCAGAATTTAGGGGTACCTTGTACACTACGTAATATGTAATAACGTTCATCATACTACACACCATAATTACTTTCTTCCTCTTTATTATAGCAATATCAGAATACATCGCATGTGACAATAAAGAAAACATCATCGAAGCAATGCGCATATTGGGAAATCTCTCCCGTTCGAAAATCACGCGTGATTACGTTGCCGATTCTAGTAACTTCTCCACATTAGTTGAAATCCTCAGCGGCGACGACATCAACCTGATCAAAACCACCGTTGGTGTTTTTGTCAATCTCATGTCGGATACCAAGAATAGAAAATTGTTCCAGGAACAAAATGGCGTAGCCAAATTGATATCAATTATGAACAAATATGGCCAATATGATTGGACATTATCCATGCTCGTATGCCAAGTCCTTTGGAATTATAGCATTGACAGCGTTAATTTATACGACGCATTCAGTGATCAAGAAGTGCAGCAGATGATTGCGCTTCTAGTAGACTTCTTAGACGAGGAGAAGATTTTTGGGATCAGCGATTCACAGGAGAATATTGATGTATTTATCACGCATGAGTATATTGTATGGGAGGAGTTTGCTAATGTCGGAACCAATCTACTCGAGAAATTTGAGAACTTTTTGGATAAACTTGATATGGAACGGGTGCACCTTGAGAAACAACTGTCATTTGCAAGGTCACCAGCTAAGGTGGATTCAAGCACGAATATTAGTTACGCTGCATGGTGATTACCTGCTACATTAAATACAACATATATACAATATTCATGAATTATATAAATATTATATGTATAAATGTAACTAACAATAAAATAGAGATGTCAATAAAGATGTGGAAATAGTTTGTACTTTTTCGATAATGAATGACCAGAGCTTTAGCATGATTTTGAGTGCTTTTCCTGTAAGGGGAGGTTTCATACTATTTGGTGGTTTTACAAGTGCACGTTTGCCCGGATTAATGATGAGAAGACTTAGGATCCGAATACGAGTCAATGGGATACTGGAGCATCTAATAGTGGAACAATGGAACTACTCTTCTAAAGTTTGGCAGGTGCTACCCATTGGGCGGAGTGTTCCCTCTCCACCGTTGGTCGGACTAACCAAACGCAAAGCTTGGAATAGAAAATGGAAATTTTCTAAACAGCGTCAAAGGCGGACGCAGGTATATGAATTTTCAGGTACAAAACACATTGAAACAACCATGGTGGGCACAGATATTTAAGGGACGGGCACCGTCTACGGTAGAGTACTATGGGCTGTGCCTATTACACTTTCCGCTGAAAAATTACCTTGGGGAAAAATACTAATTACATGAACATCTGAGAAAAAAGCAATAATGTCCCGATTAAGGTAAATGGAAAGACATAATACGCAAAGCTAAACTTATGCACAATAGAACGGTCATCCGATCTGAAACGATCCGCCGAATGTCATAAAATTAATAAGAAAATACTTGGCGGAAAACTCAACATGCAGAAAAGGAAAATACCGACAATGAGAAGAATTTTGGGACCGGTCAAAGAAGGTGCGAGAGAATGCGACCGCAAGCACACCTTTGTATTCTGAAATACTGTAGACCCAATGTAGGGGTCTAACGAAAAAAAGAATACGAAATCTGCAAATTAACAAGACCAAAATTAAAGAGTAATATAAATGTTTTATTAAAGTCACAAACTAAATGATTTATTACATTCTATCATGTAAAATTTTCCACTTTTTTTTCAACGAAACATTTAACAAGGATAATTTCCTTTTGACAATATGTATCTATACAATATGAAAAACACGCATATGAAAATCGGTTGCTTTTGTAAATATTCATCGAAACGTTGTTTGTATACCTTACGCATTATAATTTTGATTCTGTTAGAGAATAGGCCAAACGATACAGACTTCATTCTGTTACCGCCGTTTACCAGCTCCGATATATTAAATAATCAATGTCGTTACAAAACTATCTACATACAAACGCAGGTAATTAAATAATTCCGATAACAATGGGCGAGAAATAAAAACGAAACATAAAAACATTAACAAATTATAATCAACTGAAATAATTAAACAAAAATATATAAATTAGTATTGGGTATCAGTCAGTAGAGAAATCATAAGGGGGCAATAAACAAAAGCTGGACATAAAACATAAAACGACTAAATGCTAAAACAAACAAAATACGAAAATACGCAATATTTTCGAGAATTATTAATTTTACCAATCTTTAATACGACACTTTTGTCACGTAATTGATACCCCTTATTCCGATACTAAACCTAAATTTGACTTGTCGCATCTCACTGATGCGTTGGTTGAATATTTAGAAACAGAACATCGAATGCTCGAAAATGAAAAGAAAAACAGATTTTTAAAAAATATTCGAGCGAGTTAAATGTAAAAAATGTGCCACTTAACTTCACGTCTATTAACCGCTAGCGCAATTATCCGCGAATTGTTATCTCACAACCCGACGGACCACAGTCGGATTTTTAATATTGCTGCTTTCGTCGTCGGTCATTGCGCCGTCAATCCTCCGATGGATCCGCCGCCTCCTCAAAACCGAGCACTGTCGACAGCTTTTCAACATCCGAGCGCTCGTTTAGATATGTTTTTGCATCAAACAGCGCCACCACCTGAAAGTACAAACAGAATGAAACCGGTTAGCACCTCAGATCATCAAGCGTCACGTTAGTGGAATGTTGAAAGCTACCAGTACCTTTTTCACCAGGCCCGGATAGTCTGTGTTAATCTTCTCCCAATCACTCGGCGGCACCAAACACAGCGGCGACATCGCCAAGCGCGCCAAATACTCAATAGTATATTGATATTTACCGTTAGCCTCTGGGGTGCCGTGCATTATCTCGTCGATCGACATATTGGGGCGGCGCAACATTGACGCAGGTGGCGATGGATCGTCACCAACGCCTCCGACCGGCTGACCGTTGGGTACCAGTCCCGGCGACGGCAGCGAGTCGGGTGGCGAAAGAGGCGGCAGATCGGTGGCGATCGTTTGCGGTAGACTGTCAAAGCTGTAGAATTGGCCAATGTCCTGAATTGGCTCGCCGGAGAAATACTCGTCGAGGACGAGCTTGCTAGTCTGGAAAACGAAATATATGAAAACGATGCACTCATGTTAATCAACGCAAGAAAATTGACATACCCGAACCAGTTCCAAATTATCGCCTGTTATCTTGATAGTATGCCCACCGCATACCACGGTGTACTTGTATTCGCCGATGCTGGCGTCGTTGGTGCTAAGACTGTGTAGCAACGATCTGTGGCGCGATGCCTGCTGGAGGCCGCTCTCTTCCGAGGCTGAGGAGTTGATGCTAGAGCTGGAACCGGTGAGAGGACCACCAACAGCACCATGTTCACGCACAGGTGAGGCGTTTCTTCGGATTGTGTCCTCGATTAACTGCTTAGCGTGTCTGGAAAAATTTACAATATAAGGAACAGTCAAGGAAGTCGCTTCCAGAGATAATGTCCTCGTTGAGACATTTTCTAGAGATAGGAAAGCCACATGACTTCAAACCCTTAATATCAATTACCCGATATATTACTTACACGATACTCTCCTCATTAGCACCAGTTATTTGCACCAAACGTTCTTTGGCACCTGGATTCACTGTAAAATACCATATTAATTACTATATAGCAAATCAAACTATAAAATTTAAGCGTATTAAAATTTATGCAGGTTACATGCAGTGTATTAAAAAAGTAAAACGCTAGCAAAATATTACAGAAATGTCTGCATTATTACGATTAGAATTGATAATTAAAATGTATTTACTCCTACAATTAGACGATATCAGTTGAATGCGATAAATGTGCCGTTTAAATAAATGCGGTCAAAACTAAAAGATAAAATGACAACCACAACATTAGTGCCGAAATTAATCATTAAATTATGTGTGGTGGAAACGAGCTGATTTGGTGGCGTGAGGAGGGCGTTATCAGGTCAGTCACAGTCAGTATCTGCATGTAAAACGCTAGCAGTATGGCTTGCATTCAAAAAGTGCATTCAAAGTGTAATAAAAACACACGGCCAATCCGCATAACGCGTTTTCGTTACCTCGCTGAAACGAAATGATCGTTTCGCTAAGCTCTTCGATCATGTGCACTCGTCGCCCCTTGATTCCCATCACTATAATAATGACACATTTACAAAAAAAAGACAAATTCACAATTCAAATATGGGAATTCAACCCATTGCTGAAACATCGTACAGCAAAGAACAGGGAAACACATATTGCTGGCAACGTTGATCGTCGTAATTAACGGTGGCTGAAAATTACATTGGAATTCGTCTTACCTTTGCCCGAATCAGCGTTACGAATAACCACCTCATCCTTACAGTAGTTCTTGCCGGGTATCCGCGTTGGTTGTTTGAACTTCCCAGATGGTTTGACGACCTCACCAGGGGCGAGCAACGGAGGGCTCGATGCCGTCGACATCGAGAGCATCGAGTCGGTGAGTGCTGCCACATTATCAGTCGATTCAGCCTGTTGAAAATACATATTGAATGTGCGATAGTTATGAGGGTCGCGGAGTTGTCTAACCTTTTTCCTATAATACTGATTCATCAGATCGGAACCTTTCCAGTCGTTAGCGCGTAATTCGATAAGTTCGAGTAAGTGTAGTCTAGACAAGTAGTCTAGTCGGTTATCATCCTGCGAGCTGTTCCTGAATACGACGAACGCACGATTTAGTTGATCTTGGTAGAGGATGTCAAGGTATGCACCATATACCTATGTGAAAGAACACTTATTAATTGTATAGAAACGTACAGTTGATGGCAATCTGTGACGAATTTACGGTATTCGCAGGTTTTTTTGGCTTATAACGCACGCAGTACATTGTGGTACAAATAAATTTATATTCCGCATAGGTTGTGAACGGAAAAGGTGTTCAACGAAGAAGTTTTCAATGGGCTCAGTGAAAACTAGCAGCTCGAAAGCGTTAGTTAATCATTATTGCCACCAAACCAAAAGAAAACAATATTAACAGGAAAAAAAGAAGATCCTGAATGCTGACAATGTGGGCCTATGTTGTTCAAAATGATGACACAATCACTTACGAGCTAAAATCCGCGAAAACTGGACCGAACTGAAACTTCTTTTTGCTGATCGGGAAGGAAGAAGGCTCGTGTACGTTACAAACTTAGTTGCTGATCTCCCATCCTCAAAGACACACATGCGCACAAAATTTGCCTAGCAGAAACGGACCGTCGTAACAGGCTTTTATTTTAACTTCTTTTGCATTTTTAAACTTTTAGTATGTTATGTTAGTTTTTAAAACTGCTTAAAACTTTTTTAACATTTAATAATATAAGTATTACTCTAAATTTAGCGAAAATTTATAAAACCAAACTAAATTTCGCAAGATCCAAGCAGCTGCTAATAAGCTGTGGTTGACCTCGTCTATTAAAAATATTAATTTGACATGCCATGATAAACGTGAACTGCCATCAAATTGATAATGTAGAAATTATAATTTCGTCAAAGAGATGCTGACTAATAGATAGATGACTAATAAATAACGAATGCCCTAAATTCGACGCTTTTCTCTGATAAGATCTTACCGAGCCAATGATAAGTAAAACTTTTCAGTCAAAGAGGAAAGGGTTGCAGAAAATTGTTACAATGGATTGTATAACTTAGTGAAGTGCGCTGTATCGTTCTGGTTCCGCAATAGCATTGCGATGTCCCGGTTTCGATTCCCGACCAACTACAAATAAGATTTCGCCCTCCCCTTTCCTAATTTCTGAATGAGGAGGGTGTGTTGGGTGATGGCTGTATAATGTAAAATCTATATATTAATTCAAGTAGCGTGTCAAAGCTAATAAATTCGGAAATCGTAGAAACGATGTACTACTGATAAGCATACAATAATTGTATAATGACAATAGTACTTAAATTGCACATTCCTCAATTTTTGACCTATTTGTACTCTAACTATACATAAACTGTACAATACAAATTAAATATGCAATTTCAAAATAACATAATTTACAAAGAACAATTTAGATGCAAACAGTTAGAGCAACGAAATATTTGATGTTTTCAAGCAAATATGCGGCAAAAGCACAACACAAGAATATTAGATAAGTGGAAGTAAATAAATACCTTCAAATGTTGGCACAGATTAATAATACTGTCTTTGTATGAAATCATTGGATCGATGTTTGGGGAAACTAAGAAAGCAGCGACTTGATCAACAGCCTGCATAACAGTTTCCACTGCAAGAGGTAGACAAATACAAATGATTATTGACCAGACTCTGTCACAGTTAGTACAGTGCGAAATGTTTGGATGAGATGAAAAGCAGAACCTACCAGTTGCCATCACACCATCCTGCTTGAGTTTGTTGGCAAGTATCTGCGCCTGGCTGTGCGACTTGATCAACTCATGCTGCTGTTTCTGTTTGGGGTACTTGAGACGTGCAGAAATACCCAAGGACATGGTGGATGAATGGAGATGTCCGGTTGCGCGAAACTTTCGGATGATGCGATGTTAAGGTGTTGATTCCTGCGTAGGACTCGCAGATTTCGTGGCATTCGCCGCGGCCGTGGGCGCCTGCTGCAAGCAAAGTGCGCAGCGTGTGCGTCTATAGGCAAAACGTCTCGAAGCGGCAGCTACACGTACATATTTATAAACGCGCTACAAAAATGAAATGCGCGCTCTACACACACTCATACGTAACGGTGTTGTGCGTGCGAGGCACGGGCGCAGGCAACTGTTTTTCGAGTTACACAAAAAGTGCGGTGACTCATTGCCATAGCCCCGCGCGATTGCGACGCGTTGATGAAAAAAAAACCTCTTACTTAACCGCTAGTCCAGCGGATCAGTGAAAAAAACTCCTCGCAATCAGCTGTCGCGAGCGGTCGCTGTGTCTACGCGCGACAGTGATAAGGTCGCTGCACCCCTGACATTTAATTACAGGTTGATAACGCGCTTGCGAGATAATACGTTACCTGCAGGACGTCGGAGAGCGTCAGCCAAATGATGCACACGAATGCGGTGGGTTGGCCTGACTGCGGGCTCTCCTACGAGATCGACAGAGATGCAGTGCGACTTTTGGCAGGAATTTCCTTAGCAGTGCGCACGCGCAATCGCAAACATTACAATATTTCGCGCGCTTAATATAAGCAACAAATTGCAACTAGCACGAATACTAGTAATGAATGAATAAAAAAGTTTAGCTTGAAGACTACAAAGTGATTGGCATGTATCATTCGCTAGCAACTTTCATATTCGGCACACTATAGTAGAATAGGTCAATGGCATTAAAATTGGACAATTTTGAAATGTTGTCGTTAAAAACTGATAAATACCTGTAGACGACGTTGAAAATGTTTTCGAAAACACTAATGAAGGTATGAAAACGTTATATTCACACTATCAAAGGGCACAAATAGCACTGGTTACTCAATCTCAAGTGTGAGACTCAAACTCAAATGAGAGCCAATCGACGGTTGTCGTTGAACTATTATAGTCGCTAAGTAAGGGGTGGTTACCACTCGCTGAAAGTAAGGGGTGAGCCAGATGCGACTTAGTGGTTGTGATTGGTCGGTGAAGGTAAAAATAAAACGCCCCCTAAAATAGGATAAGTTGGGGTGTTCTCTTTCTTGATCTTCATACCGATTAATGTGCTTACTAAGCTTTCTACACCCCGGATTATTGGAGAGAAGAATGTTGAAATATGATTGATAACCACAACAAACAATATTTAGACATAAATCACATTATTTTTAATATCCGCTTCCTATATAATAAAATCTATCCAAATAAAACGAAGCTTTTTAAAAATTATATATTTGCTTTCTGTATGTGCATATAATTCGCACCATATTATGAAAATAACACACATTTTAATTTATTTATTTGAAAGTATAATCATAGTTTTGCATTATTTAGTTTATAATATATTCTTTTAACTTTGGGAATTGTGCTAAATACATTTTTTCGTATGTGTGCAACGATCGGTGGCTTTGACGAACGCTGTAGCGAGCGGAAACAAGCGTTTTGAAGTAAACGTGCGCCAAAATCATCAAGCGAACGATAAAATCCTTTGGATCACGCTCGTTGCAGAATTAATAAAACAATAATATTACAGAAGAAATGACAACCCTCTCACTAAAAAAGATTTGTTATTTTATTTAAAATTACCTATTTATTTTAAAATTAATTTTTAAAGATTTTTGCTGTATTATTTTACGATTTGTTTCATTGTAATGTAAATTTTACAAAAATACACTTTTTTAATTTGTGGACATAAATTTTGGTCGATCCTGCATACGAAAAGTTGCAGCTAGTTTCATTAGTAGCTTGTTGAAGCTTTGGTCAAATATAAGTTACTGCAGTATAATTTCACTTATCGCAATTCGTGTTATCTCTACAAACGCTCAACACTTGTGGCTGCCGTCGAAGTGTGCTGCGTGAAAAGTGGGAACACTTTGGAGACTAATCTAATCGATCTTGTCTTAAAATTTGACACCAACGAGCTAGTTTTTTTTTTCTGGCTCTGAAGGAACGAAATGGACACTACAAGAGTTTCAAGAGTTCTAGAATTCATTTCTGGTATTCTCAATTTCTGTGTGATAAATATGATTGAAAATATAGTAAATTTTACAATAAATTATTTAATTTTATAGACCTTTTTAAAACAATAACAATTATGTTTTTAAGACTATGCAGATGCGTCGTTTTATTATTATACCTGTATATTAAAATACTTATCCTTTTCAATACCTTAGTTGAATATACTTTCAGGAGATGCTTCTCGACCTTCGAGTCTTAACGAGCGGAAATCCCCAACATTCATTCATTAAAACGGAACTAAAATCTTCAAATACCATCAATTGCCATAAATTTAAATGGAATGATTTGATTTTTAAATTTCTAATTCACATCTTGCAAATCTACATCTCTTTGCACAACTTTGGTTTGAGAAAAGTTGGTCGTTCGAGCTATAAAACGTTCCCCTTGATAGTTTTATGACAAGAATGTGTCGAAAATGTCGAAAACACGAGGTAATTTTAAAAAGATACGACCGGCTAACATGCGATATTTACTCTTACAACAGATTAATGTATAAAATTTGAAGAAATGGTATTACCTCGTATCGATGAAATTTGGTCGTGAAGCAGTAACGCACGTGATGCGCCGCTGAAGAAAATATATTACACATTACAAATAAATTTATGAACCGTCGTGAGACGGACCGGGGTTCAACACCGAAGGATGGAGAAAACAGGCTCAATCAAAACTATTAACTCAAAAGCGCTAGTTAATCATTGCCAAAAAAGCAACAATAAAATATATCCAACCTGATACTTCGCGAGGTCGGACCTCATGGTCTTCACAAACGAAACCACAAATAGCAAGGGAAATTTTCAGGTTTTGTTTGGTCCGGAAGGAGACGATTCACGTGCGTTGCCCAGGTATGCGCACATTCCATCAAAAGTCAAACATGTGCACAAAACCGCAGCATGTAAATATGGACCGTAACAAAAGCGAAGAGCTATGAAATGGCCACTAATATAGAAAGTAAAACAGTACAATAGGAAATATCGAACTGTCGTCCCTTTTGAATGTATTTTCATTGCACAGTGATTAATTTAACGAGTGTGTTAATCATTCTTGAACTCCATAAAAACGATTTGAGAAATTAGGAATTAAATAATATGAATGTTATTGAGGGATCATCTACTAGGCAATCGCCAATTATTTGTTTGTGACAGTACGGGTTGTACATCCGCGAACTTCTCGGATTACTGCTCGGGAATCTGCGTTAGCGGAAGTTATGCCTTAGCATACGAGTTGCCGGAAATTGTACCTATAAAATATTTGTACATAACTGAACGTTTTATATTGGTAAATCAAAGATGTCGGTGTACATGATCAAAAGCGTTCCAGGAGCACATCCGGTGACCCGCTGGTAGGATGCTCTCCGCTGTAATAGATTACAAATAAATACACTCAATATATAATCGAATTATTCGTCCGTTGGAGTTTGGGGTAAACATGATATTAGTTGTTGGTGAATAAAGTATACATTTGCCAAACTTCATTAATCAACATCTACATACAATATAATTATGATATTGCTTCAAGTATTGCAGTAAGCGAAACATTGATACCATATATGGGAATGTGGCGGTAAATTGTATTGGTCGCTTCCGTGGACTATACCACTGTGCCACTAAGGCGGCATACACCTGGTCGAAATTTTAGGGATTAAAATGAACACATTTTCATACTCTTAATTTATAATGTACACGCAATATGATCACTATATTTTTAAATGTTTAAATGTGTACGAATTGAAATTTGTAACAAATGAAAAATAAATAATAAATCTTCTTAAATGTGAGAAAGATTTATATTGTAATATAATTTAATTGTGGCAGAGGGGCCAATTTGGTGAAAAAGATAAAGTTTTTCCGATCGAGGAAAAAATGGTCTCCGAACAAACTAAAAATGGTATCTAATGAAACAAGATAGCATTCTCTGTAAGTAAAGTAAATATAAAAATATACTGAAAAAGTTTAATCGTTTTCGAGAATCTGTTACAAATAAATTATATTACAATGAAAGTCTTTCTTGCATTTAAGAAGTTTTATTATTTATTTTCCATTGTACACCACAGATTACACAGTCGAATATTTATGGCTGCTTCAAAAACTGTAAAATTTACTCTGGTGGCGGATGGAGCTCAACTATTTAAGTCAATTTTTCGGTTGATGACTCATTTCTCTAATAACCTTTACAGCCTTTCCCAAATAAACAATAACAAAAGCTTTGCACAGGGCCGATATCGTAACCGATGAGGTTTATCCGAGGTGTGATTATTGCTAGTTTAAATTAGAAATATATCAATATCAAATTAGTTTATTTTATTCATAGACAATTAACAAACATCCAATCAATACATCTTTTAATACCCATAAAAAATTCTCCCAAATAAACAAATTGAAATAATTGCCTTCATTGTTTTCTGGTATTAAATCAAATAGAGATAATTCCATAAGACTTACGGTAATTATAAGAATCTAAATAATATACACGAAAAGTCGTTGATTGCATAACCAATATGCACAATTGTACTTTTTTGCTTGTAATGCTGGCGCAGACACAACTTTTGCATTCTAATTCAATAAATCTGACCAGGATTTAACAATTTCCATGTTTTTTGTTAATAAGCAACGTCCAGCGCATAAGTATTACAACTTAGAAAATAGTTAAGAATATCTATTCACGTGCAACAAGTTCTTTCACTGTGTTCATTTTCTCGTAGGCAGAAGCAACTGCGCGGCGGTCATCGCATCCGGGAATAGTGAGTGGTAATTGATAAGCGGCACATACGCGGCTGTGATAACCCGCCCAGCGAACCACCTACCGTGTAGTGAATTGACGGATGCTACGGCTGTAGCAATCGACGGACATTTGACGTAAACATTACCTTGTGGTGAGCCTTTATCAACGTAGACGTGGAGCACACCGCCATGCTTATTGCACTCCTCGATAACGTCATCACGTATTTCAATATCCCAGTTGCTGTTGGACTCGCTGGTGGGATCGAACATGTTGCTGAGCATGAAGCACTGTGTCGCGATCGGCGGTGTCGTCGTCTGTTGCACCTGAGGCACGACCGGTTGCCCGGTGGCCATGCTGAGCGCATTCGCTGCTGGTGCCGGTATTTGCATGCCGGCGCCCTCCGCCAGCTTGAACATCAACTGCAAGCGGCCAGTGGCGCCGAGATCGATGCCGGAGCGGTCCAACTCGTCAGAGTCGAGCAGAGATGGGCCCTGCTGCTGTAGGTCAAGCCGCTCGGTGACGTTGCCCACCTTCATCGGCCGGCCCGCAAGTTCGAACCCATTGAGCTGCTCCAGGGCCTTTTTGGCGTCGTCGCAGTTGTGGAATGTGATGAAACCGTAGCCCTTCGATCGCCCCGTCTCCGGATCCATGATTAGCTGAATATTGTCGATCTTGCCGAAAGGTTCGAAGATGCCGCGCAGCATATCCTCGGTGATGTTGAAGTGCAACGAACCTACATACAGGCGCATAGGACCGGTCATTCCCTTTGGCATTAGATTAGGCATCGCGTTGCCCATGCGATTCTTTTCGGCTTGTGTGTGTTGGACGATGATTGGCACACCAAGCAGTTTTTGACCAGATAGTCCCAATGCCTGGGGAAAACAGAAAAGTATATCAATATTCATCACATAATTTATTATTATACATTAATATATACTAATTTTAATAGGATTTCCGAATTAAATATAATAATTTAAGATAACTTACCAAAGTAACACTTTCCGGATCTCTAAATTCTATATATGCAATCCCCTTAAAACGCCTTGTCTTATTGCAGGTGATCATCCTTACATCACGTACTTTACCCACGGCGCTGAAGAAGTCCTCCAGATCTCGTGTACGTATACGCTGACTCAATTGCATGACGAATACAGTACGCGCATCACGCTCCTCTGGGCTCAGCTCTTCGTTGGGTGAGCCAGATCGCTGATAACCGAGTCCGATTGGCGAATGCCGCTTCTTTGGGAACGGATACTTAATCGACGGCGGCGACGGTGAGCGTTTCCGGTGCACAGGTGGTGGTGTGCGTGACTTCCTGCGATCGCGATCACGCTGCTCACGGTCCCGATGATCGCGACCTTTCGTCGCCGGCTTGCGATCCCGCGACTTCGAGCGGCGGTTGTCCCGGGAACGTGATCGCCGTCGGTCGCGGCTCGTGCGACGACGGTTCTCACGCGATCGGCTACGTTTGCGATCGCGCGATCGACGCCTCTCACGCGACCGACTACGCTTACGGTCGCGCTCCTTTTCCTTGGATTTGCTTCTGCTTCTACGTCGACTGTTAAATCAAAAATCATTAGATATGTATTTATCATAAATATAATATTAGGAACTAATTGCCAATTAATGAAATTGTGGAAATGTTGATGAACTCTACATAAGTAAAAATGTCACCAAGGAGAAGCCATAGCCTAAATGTTAACTATAAGCTAAACATGAATTTATAAAGAAAACTTACTCTGAAGATCGTTTGCTGTTCGAATCACTTCCTCCATTTTCCTTGCCCTTTGATCCGTTGTACTCGTCCTATGAACAGCAACAGCAATGTGATGTGTGTGAAGGGTTGGGGGCGCGGCGCAGAGAGAGACAAGGGGTGTGCGAAAACAGAAACGCATTAATCAAATGAATCAAAGCAGATTACAATGTGCGCGCATTGTGCACGCACATCAAAACGTTGGCGCGCGCGCTCACATTGCAGCGATGTGTAAATATGCCAAAAATATCGCGAGCATATCTAGCGAGTATTTTTTACACGTTGCATCAGACATCGCGCAATACGTGGGCGGCGCAATAGAAAAACATTACAATCGATATAGTATAGTCAAGTCAACAAAACATGTACAACAGAGATATAAAGGCGATGTTTTGTGTGTGATCGTCGATCCGAAAACTGTAACAGACTGGTCAATAATCAGCAGTTGAGTAAGTAGATACAAGGAGTATGATGCATGTTCTGCACACAGCGGCGCAGAGTTCGTGTGCTCTGAGCGTCTGTTGGTGACGGGCGGACACAGCATTCGGTTTTGAAACGTTTAGAAACGCGCGTGTGTATAGCAGATGCGGGACTTGGCCCCCATCAATACATTTCGACGTCTAGCCGGGACTAGACTTACCCCGTCGAGAATCCAGACTTAACAACAAGAGGAAGGATGCTGGGTAATACTTGATCCAGAGAGAGATTCAATCAATTACGTTCTGAAAAAACACACGCAATAAGACCAGGCGCTAACACAACGATAGTTTTTTTTTCTGATGTGTTGTCTTTTTTCATTCATTTATTTACTTTTTTTCCTCCTAAATGCGTACCAATTTCAAAATCCACTTGTGTGTGTAATGTGTTGGTGTTGTGTGTTTTAGTATCTTTTCAAGAATGATTTTAAACCATTATATATATATATATATATATACATATATTTTAAGAATTCAATTAATACAATTTATTTCTCAATTGTTCATATATTTTAAGTCATAAGAGTGAGTTAGAAATTTACACTGCAAAATTTGTATAGGTTATGTCGTGAACGTAATAATACTGACTAACTTTAAGGTTGAAAGCAAATACAATAAATATAGGAGTATTTGAGTTCTATGTAAGAAGATACGGTTTAAATATCATTTTTGAAAGCACAATAATATGAACATATGGTATGTATGTACTTTGGTCATTCATTATTTTTTATTCGGCCTGCAGACTTGTGATTGAAGTCGAAACTAGACAACGACTGGGCGCGACGGGATCATAGCCTCCTCACAGCAACAACCCTAAGCGAGAAATGCACCCATCAGCAACAATGTAACACAGTAAATCACCATCAAATAAATTATAAACAACAAAAGAACAAAACAAACGTATGAAGTATTTGCATGTCAGAGACTGAATCTTTGAATATAGTTTGGCTTAAAAACTAAATTATAGTGACTGAACTGTACCTGGTTGCTCTTTACTTTTTCAGTTTACGTGTCGATGGCGTAAGAGACCGATTTTAACCTCATTAGTCTAAAATTAAAATTACGATGTAATGTAGCAGAACATCAGCTGAATAGTTATAATGCAATCGTGTTGGTGATTTTATTTGGGATGAGGATCACGATCACGAATTTGCGTTCATGTCTTCAAACCACAGTCAATGAGGTGCATAAAGTACGCAACGTTTTCAGCAAACAGCATTCGCCACGAATCGCGAGACATTGATTTGTTTTCGTGTTAGCAGCGTTGTGAAAACGGGTGCGTACTGTATGCACGATCGCACAATCAGTGTGGTAAACATACATCGTCTACATTACTCTAACGTTACGCCAAAGGTTTCATTACAGAAGTTGAGTGAAATGTATGCCACTTACGTCTTTTCTGTACGGCGCTTCGAGCATCGCCTCGACGTCAAAATCCTCCGCCATTTTTGCGACTAGGGCGATGAGGGGACAGCGTTGGGTATGGATTGAATTCGTTGGTTTCTGGACGAGATGACAAAGCGGCGATACGTGGCGGTGAGTATTCGTTGTATTACAACTCTTCACGCTCTGCGAATACAAATATTTGGTGTAAAATGTCGCAAATTTCGCGCGATCAACACAACAACTCCACACGTATGCGTTTCGGATTTCTGAGCGCAGAACAATGTCCGCGGTGGCGCTGAAAGCGACATTTTTTAAGTGGTGGGGTTAAACAGTGTTACAAACTGTATAAAAATAAAATCCCAATATAAAACGTGCTTCACCGATCAGGATAAATTCATAGTCGTACAGATAAAATATAATTGAAATATTCTTGGATTTGATAGTTTATCTTTGGAAAAGTCAGTCGGATATAAATTTACCATTGATTTATTAACACATGTAAAGGCAGAGGTCAAATCAGTGGAGCATGTTTGACAGCTATTTATTTAGTCACTTTTGCGTTTTAGGTTTCCAGCCATGGACGGTTACTCTCTGAAAATACACATCCAATATTTGCACGTCTATGGCATAGAAAAGGGTTTTCCAACAATTTTCTGCAAACTTAAATTCATTTCACTTACTTTGATAAGACACTTTTGCGGAAGGCATTGTGTTGATAAATTAAATTAATTATACAATAACATCAAATAGAGAAATAATCACATTATTTTATTCATGTTAAATGTGTATCCTTTGAAATATAATAAATTATTTAGTAGCTTCAATACGCTCCTCACGTCCAGCGTATGTGAATGGATCCAGTAAGAACACATTATGAATCGGAACTTCCTTTCCGGAAACAGCTTTGATAATCTCTTGTGCAACAACGCCACCAACGATGGAGCAAATGGGTACAATTTCACCAAACAATAGATTCAACACAGTTTCGTCCATTTTATCCGGACTAACTGAATAAAATTCAAAGACCTTGTCTTTCATTTCCTTCAATTGTGCAATATCACCATCTTTTGAAGATATTTCCGGGTCTCGATTGAATTTATCACGGAACATCAACATAACTAAAAAAATAAAAGTTCGCAAGTGGAAAACAGATTGAACGCTTTTTGGGATGAAATATACCTTGCATAAGATAAAAATAAACATTGCGACGTTTAGGCTTTAAAGGTGTTTCCGGAAGAGTTAAAACATCGGCAAGATCTGGATAGGAGTAAGTGGCACTCACTTTTTTAGTTTCATTGGTAGGTTTTGCATCATGGCCACGTTTCTTTCCTGCTGACAGCACTACTCGGTCCCTAATCACATATCAATAGAGTTATATTAGAATTGAAAATTAGTAATTAATGTGATTGACTCACTCATAATACTGATGTTCTTGAAAATCGGCGATAGTATAACCAAACATGCCAAAGTTGTCTCCACAAATGAATTTCACGTTATACTCTCTGCAGGCGGAGGAGATTTTAAGAATTTGGGCTCTGGACAATCGAGTGGCAGCAACAATTGTGAATTGTGCGAAGAATTTCGCATCTTTTTTGTCAATGTTTTCAGTCTGAGTTGTTATTTTCACAAGAGGATTCAAAGCCTGCGCTTTCAAAACAATAGCTTCGGCGATCTAAAAGAGTTAAAATTTATAAAAACATATTTCAATAACCCATTTAAAACATATTTCTTAAACGATGTGTACCTTTTGGTCAATTGTAGAATCACACAAGAGAAAATTCTTGACGGTTTCTTGCTTAGTTACCACACCATCATCAAGAATGGTGAGGGAATTAATACCGGAGAGTAGAATATTTTTCGCTATCTCAGAGCCAAGTCCACGTACATTAATCAGGAGGACATTAGCAGCTCGAAGCCTTAAAAAGAAAAGATGTTAGCGTCACTATAGTTTTAGGTTGGGTGAGGTTAGAATTATAAAATGAGCTTACTTTTCCTGTGATTCAATACCCCAGAGACGAATTTGTCTGTCGTACAATTCAGCTTCATCAACTGATAACTTTATGTCAGACATTATGTTATTTATAAATGAATATGGGTGAAGATTTCAGACTTTTCGGTTTGTGCCCCTTTAATTGCCGGCAAAATGAAATATAAATATGGCGCGGCGATCCAAGAATACAGCTATATCTCAATCTACAATGTGTTTAGTGATGTTTTATTAAATAGTCGAGTTCATCTGGTACAACTGGTTATTAATAATTGGTACAAGTTATAAGTTATAAATGACAAGTCATTTAAATTTTAAACGATAATATATTTAAATGCATCTATGAAACACCTTTATATATACATGTAAAACACGAACAGTTGCCTATTTTTAACATGTACAGCATATTAGCACTACTAATGGACACTAACTAATAGACAATTTACAATTGAAATCATCGGTATTAATCTGCGAGCTTTTGGTACGAGATATTTATTTTCTCGAACGCACAAGTGCTGCAGTAATATTTGCAACAGATTTAAATTCAACCCAAGCCGCAAATACAGAGTGGCGCCACTTTTTGCTATTTGATTTCATTAATTTTACATAACGTTTTTAAATTTAAAGACAATTTTTGAAATAAAGTTTTATTTTAAAACATATTACATATTATTATCATCAAATGTAAATCTTCTCGCCCATGTTGGAACATTTCTTCAACGAGGATATTAAAATCATTTGACAATATGATGCTTACCATGTATTTTGTTTTTGAGAGAGCTTGAAGGTTTTAGTAGCTTGGAAAAATGAAATTATAATCAGCTTTACAGTTGTAAACTTACATTTTTGGAAAGATGTTAATCGATTCAATTTGCATGTAGCATGTAAATTTGCTTTAAGGATAGCGTCAATTTTAAGAAGAATTGACAATATATCAAAATTCAAAAAGGTTATGTCATTTAGTGGAATAAACGAAACGAAACTGTTTATTAACAAAACTCGTCGCTGGTCGGAAACACCGAATACGGCCGATTTCCTACTAGCGCCATCTAACAAATTGGGTTGAACTAAACAATTTTGTTTCA
>WSZQ02013990.1:0-28391 GCA_019419845.2 Weissflogia rhopalogaster | reverse complement strand
TCAGAGATGTGTAGGCAGGTAGGAAACCTTCTTCTAGCAGGTAGTCCTAGGGATGACCAAGGAATATGACCGGTTCGGTGGTTTTTTACCTACTGGCTGGTATTTTGAAATAAACTAATAGATTCGATGATTTCTGTGAGAAAATTGTTTATTGATAGTTATTTTCCATTTACTTTATTTGTTTAAGAAGTAAAGGGAGTCTTAAACAAAATACTAGTAAATTAGTCATATAGGAAATATCCTGAAAGATATTATATTGAAATTTAAGGAATTGGTCTTTTTGTTCAAGTTCGTTCTTTCTTATATTATTTAAAGGAGTAGGTCAGTAACTAATGAAATAATTGAAATATAAAACCGTTTTCGCATAACGAATGTTTTAACTGCAATTAAACGATTGCAGAAAAAATTGCAATAATCAGTTATAAAGTTTAATAAAACCATAGTCTAAGCAAAATATCCCTAGTCTAGGGAACAGTCGTTAACAAAGCATTTACGAAGTTTTCGTCCACAACTCCAACCGTCCAGGGTCCATTTCCTAACTGACCTAGTATAATTTGACTTGATATAATTTCAAAGGGTAGACGAAGAATTTTCAACGGGGAATATTTAAATTAGGTCAAAGGAAAAAGGTCAAGCGAGCCAGGGATGTGTAGGCAGGTAGAAAGACCTTCTATTAGCAGGTAGTCCTAGGGATGACCGGGATATGACCAGGGATATGAATAGAATTACCTGGTTCTTGAAGAGTTAGAAATGAGGATATCTGTGAAAAAACTGTCATTGCTTAAAATTGTTTAAAACAAATAGGTCTTCTAGAAAAGTTAAGAAATGGGGCATGTTTATTCCCCAACAGTTTATTCATTGAACAGTCCGTTCAATGGCAAAAAGTAAAATGCCATAGCAAAATACAAAATATTGATATTAAACTCTTTCACCTTATTTCTTGATCAATTGAGTGAATCCGTACTTATCACTTCTGGGATATTACTAAAAACATTAATTGAAGACCAATCTACAGCAGTAATATGTTTTGATATAAGAAACCGTTATAAAACTAAATAAAACATGAATGCAGGCAAAAATATCCTGGGTCT
The DNA here is from genome assembly GCA_019419845.2 of Weissflogia rhopalogaster. Lineage (NCBI taxonomy): Eukaryota > Metazoa > Arthropoda > Insecta > Coleoptera > Staphylinidae > Weissflogia > Weissflogia rhopalogaster. The sequence goes on along the minus strand of WSZQ02013990.1, from coordinate 27,300 downwards.
TCTTGGGAATAATCGCTAACAAAGCATTAGCCTAACTATCCTCGACGTTTCCAACCGTCCATGGTCCATTTTCCAACTTACCTGGATAGCTGTCATTACTCTACTTTCAAAAACTTACCTCCTTCAATAGCCAGCGCCCAGTACCCAACACAGCACCCTGCAATAAAAAAGGGTACCCTTTCACTCTAACATTGACCATAACCATTCAACTGTAGCGTGCGGCTCCCGATACGGAATATTTAAATTAGGTCAGAGGGAAACGGGAAAAGGTCAAGCCGGGCAATGTGTAGGCAGGTAGAGTATTTTTTACAGGTAGTCTCTAAGAGATGACCGTATGACCAGGCATATGACCAATGAATAACCTCTTTTCCTTTTTTTATTATTTGCATATTGTACACTACCTGATAGTATAAGTAGACCGATGGTCATAGAATGGGATGACCCATCCCGGACGTTCGGTCTGTGAGAAAACGGTTCCTTGAGGATTTGATCTAATTTTTATTACAATCAACGAGCGCAGGGACGGTTGAAAACGAAACAAGACCGTTATCAGGTAAATATCCAACTTGGCAATAATGGGCCATAATGGACAACGGACAAACCTTTATCGAAAAGGAAAAAAGGTAAAGGTTTCCATAATTTCAAACCGTTGGTCTTGAATTTAATTTAGTTCACATCGATATAAGTTTAATTTAAGGCAGGATTGTTTAAATATCAATTGGTTCCAATGACATCAAATTAGCTTATCGAATCTACTATCAATGTTGGAAATACTTGAGCTACAACTTAAGATAAGAAAAACAAAAGAAGAAATACTTTATAAAATACATCACTTATTTAAATTTTATTGAAAAATACGAAATAAATAACTTAAAATGTGACTTTCTAGTGACCAATAGGTTAATTATGCAGAAAAGAATTTTAAAAAAACTCTCCCCTTTAATATACGTTCTGTCCCTTTTCTACCTGTTCTTATGGATTGATCTACATTCCTTGAGTAAGACGAAGTCTTCAACCCTTTCGTCATGATACCGTCTATTTTAACCCTCTCCTCTCTACAAAAATTTAAAGGGTTTAAAGTGCTTTAAAAATGGGAGGTCCTTAGGGATCTACGTTATCTACCTAGCTTCCAGAGAAACTCATCGTCTTCAGTCGTCTTGCAACCACGAAACAAGCAAGACACTTCTCTTGCAAAACTAAGACACCACAAAGTCACGATATAGAATCAAATTTTATCAGTTATCTAGTTTTTATCGTTCATATGTACAAAGTTCTATTTATTAACCTTAAGGATTAAGTTTTCATTTTCATAGTTATATTGATTCAGCAATAGCTTGGTTTTGTGAGTGCGCTCTGAGTGTATCTGAGTTGGTCAGCGATGGAACAAAGAGTGCAGCACTACTTATCTGGCGATTACGCGCACGAGCCGTTCGGGACGCATCTCATCGGAATGTCGATTGGTAAGCATTAATTATCGCTCCGTCTTCAATGTTTGTCTGCGCAAATGAGCGTCGATGTCTCGCCACAATCTCGCGACACGCGCCTTCGACCGCGTCGACGCCATCAGCGTCTGTCTTGTCTCAATCGGTTTTATGTATCTCTAATACCACACAAATGTGCTTGTGGTTGTTCGCTGGCAAACAGGAATTAGGATGCTCGTTTCGGTTTCAGTAGTCAATTGTCGTCGTCGATTCACGAAACGCTAATCTCCCAACCGGTTTTCGGTGGCAATAAACAAGATCAGGTTCCTTGACAATTGAATCAACAAGTGTGCTCGTAAAATGCCAATTAAACATCTTCGCATACTCAAATAGCCATTGTATCGGGTATTAATTTGTTTCCTAACAGATCATGTGAAAGTGGCTTAAGGTTGAGTCATCTTAAAGTCAGGAAAATTCCAGTTTGCAGCGAATCGTTTTAAACCGTCTGAACCGAGTTCTCGGATGTTTGACGCCAGAACATTGCCATAACTGTAATCATGCATACAATCCCAACATGTTAGTCAAAATTTAGACCAGTTTATTATGACATTTATATGCAGATGCAGCGTTGTCCGCACGGTTCAGCCACAGTCTCCCACAGTTAAATACGCGCGTTAATGGCGCCTTGCGCATGCGCGCTAACAAGATTAATGAATGACCAACACAACCTGTTGATGTTGACAAACTGGTACATGTCGTTCTCGCGTATTTTATTTTCCGCAAACCATAGTGAGAGGCATCTCTATTAAAAACAGTCCGTTAGAATCTGCCAAGAGTTCCAAGAGTCGGACTTCTGTTAGAAGAAGTTAGGATTTGTTTGTTGATGTGTATTTACATGCCAACGAGGCGGTTGATTAATGCTCAGCATAAACTATTTAAAACGTAATCATAGGCCTACCCCGAAAAATTACACGACACGACGCTAGCTCGTTATACGGTAATTTTACTTATTTCCTCGACTGGTGCGCAATGACTGTTATTATGAAGTGGTTGGAATACATGTAAGGGCAACTTTGCTTGTTAAAAAACGACACTTAATCTTCTTGCGCGCCCCGAAAAAACGGGGTGACAATGTCAAGAAGGCATTATCATGTTGTTTGGACATTTGACCCTCGGTCACTAACGTGACCCACCTCGGCCCTCCGAACTCCGACACCCAATTGCCAGCCCATTTCGTATTGTCTTGGAATGACCTGTGACCATAAACATGGGAGGTCTTGCGTCTAGGGACCTTCGGGTCATAAGACCTCCCGTTTTTAGGGAGCTTTCAAAAAAAGGTCTAAAGTACGTTACGAATATGCTAATTTTATTAAAATGTATGTTGGATCATAAATTTAGACCCTATGTAAATATGACATTTTTTACCAGTTGTAATGATGATGTCTTATTGTATGTTATCACAATTTCATCAAATTTAAGGGGGTGGGATTAAAAATAAATATAAAATTAGCAAAGTTTCACTTTTGTTGTCCAAAAACTAGTTGCGTCTGACATAGAAGGTGGCTGTCTACTGATAAGTCCATAAGTCCATCGTCGTTGGAATGTTAAGCGCATCCTCCATTAATGGCCTCTTCGATTATGTGCACCCAGCGACCTTCGTGCGTCCTTGGAAATCGTCTTTCCACAAGAGACACGTCTTTCCAACTCTCACCGAGCCGTTTCGGGGCGCCACGGCGCGCAATTAACACGACACGCGCTCGGAACGATTAGTACAAGATTAATAATTAGTTGTGATTGTTGGAAAATTACGGGGCCATTACAGCTCGTTATAACCCTATTTGTTTTAAAGCACTTCTAGGCAGAGGCAAATTCCTCCCATTTGCCAAATTCACCAATAACACCAATTAACAACAACTAACTAACAATATCAAAAAAAGAGAAAGAGACTAACACTGACGAATTGCAATTGTGAAATTGAGAGTGTTTGCTGTTTAGCTCAAAGGTTAATTGCCTTCGTACGGAGGGTGATGAATAGATACAATAAGTGAAGTGCATCGAGCAGGTCAAACGCGTTTCGTTCGAGATGACAATGGGGATGTTGAAAGCGTGGAAATTGAGCGTAAGGGGATTGTGAGCTCATCCCCTTAATACCCTAATACCACATAATAGCATTTGCACGCAGCCTACCCCGGTTTGGGCTGAGTTAATGCGCTCAATTGCAGTGCTAATGTGATGCTGATTGTTGTCATAAAACCACAGGTGTACAATAGTTGCTCGTATTTTCTTGTTATTACGTAATTATCCGTATACCTAGAAGAAGTTGTGCAGGCTTATACTGCCTTTGATATATTTTTCATGCACTAATTTCTATTGGATTAAAAATATACCAAGAAATGTTCGAAGAAATTGGACTGTTCGAAGATTCTATGGCAATATTTATCAGCTTAGTCTCGAAAAGTTAGTCTCCAAGTTAATTTCCAAGAATAGCAGTACTCGTTTATTTCGTATTGTCGAATTGAAGGGTTGCAACTGCAATTGAAATTTGAAGAAGTAGGAATAAATTCTAAACAAGTGTGTTTAAACACATCGGAAGACCTGTAGCTGTAACGGCTCGGGAGATAACATCCGATTTATGAAATATTAAGCTTTATTTGATACAATATGCAAGAAAAAAGTGTTTAGGCCTGCACAACCGACTTATTTTCACAAAACGTATGTTTAAATATATCGGGAGATCGGCAGATGAACAGGTCAGTACTTAAAACTGTTTGCCCAAATGATTTAGTATCGCAAAAAGGGATTTTCAAAATCGTTTCCTTTCACGATTCGCGTATTTAGATCGACTTATATTTTTCAAAAAGTTTGTTTAAACATATCGTGAAATGGGTAGCTATAACATTTCAGGAGTTAAGAAACTATTTATTAAATATTGAGACCTATTTGGTAAAATATTAAAGAAAAACTTGTTTAGATTCAATCGACTTATTTTTTTAGTTATATGTATTAATGGCTATAACTGTTCAAGAATTTTAATTTAGTCTGAATAAAAAATCGATTTGAGCGTTGACATGTAATTTCTGAAATTTTAGGAAATATTCATTAACATTTAAGAGAAAGGCATGCTTAGATGACTCAAACCTTATATTTTCGCAAAAATGTTCATTTAAACCCAACCGAAAATCTGTAGGTTCTGCAGAGTGTTTCCGAGAGTTTCTTAAAACGTAATATTTTTCCAAAAATATTTTAAAATCAAAACTACAGACATTTTGAAATAAAATAGTATTTAATACCAAAAAATAAACTCAAAACGAGCGAATATATACAAAACAACAATTCTAGAGAACATTAACACATGTAATATCAGCACATTGATAACTTAAACTGTTGCCGAATGACGTCGCGTAGCAGGTAAGCAGGCGGGTAAGCAAGTAAGCAAAATAATTATCATTTCGACGCGATGCGCACGCACATATGTATACATGTATGTGTGTGGGTGACATCAATCCGCTTCGTTTCGCTCGAAGCCATTTCCACCGGTTTTATTTATTTTTTGCACTGATTTCCAAATCACTGCTCGACGCGCCGATACACGACGTTCGCGATTGGCTCGTCGGGAAAGTTTCCACGATATTTTCCCCACAGAAGTTGAAAAAAACCCGAAAACCCTGCGTGATAAGACGATTGAGGTTAGCAATGCGTCGCGTAGCATTCTGGCATTATGCTGATAGCACGAGAACTATCATTACATAGCTTCATCGTAGAAATATTCGCCATTTTTCATTGTGTGTTAAAGCAGCAATCAGTGTGAGGCGAATTTTGAGGAAAATTGTTTCTCTTTTTGCAGTTTTTGATAAAAAAAATGTAAGAAAACACAAAAAAAACTCGCCCATCGATCCAAACCCGATGTGATGGTAAGAGGGCCATCAATATTGTTTGGACAGAACGCGGAACGCATTTTCATTGTCACATACGCTATGCACGGCTATCTCCATAACTGGTTGATCGATTTTGTGATCATTATTAGTTTCACCAACTAGGTTGCGCTTTTCGCTTCTCGTCTTGTTTCTTTCTGATCGCTTTTTTTTCATCGGCCTGCCTGCTTTACCGACTATTTATTGCGCTTGAATTAGCTACTTACTTATTACTTATTATGTGGCTTTATCGGTGCTTTGGAAATTGCTTATCTTGATGGAATTGAATAAATTATTCTGCTTATTTTATTTTGTGCGAAGAATCACACACACACGCGCGCGCACACTCACGCACACACACAAACAAATGCATACACATTCGTCCGAAATTCACTTGTAAGCATATTATCGATAAGTTGCACAAGGAAATGTTTTTGCAAAATTGTGCAAAAAAATGTTGTGCTAAAATACTCGTCTAGGCTAATTATTATGAAATTTTAAATTAAAGAAAATTGTTGTTCGGCGTCGCACTATATAAGACAATAAACTGATAAGAAACGTACTTTAATGTTGCTAAGTTTGGTTATTTTTAATTTAACAAACAAAATATTGGCTAATGTTTGTTTAATGAAGTTTTATTTGAAGTACACTGTATCTGTAAATCTGATACAGTGGGTGTATAATGAAAATGAAACATTTCGGTTCAAATGTCACATTTCAATTTTCATTCATATACGATTTGTTGGGTAGTCATGTACTTTCAGCCACGAATAATCTTGAATTATTAATTTCTGGCATGTCGACAAAGTGACTAAGACGCACTCCGTGAATCGGCAACGCTATCAACTGGAAGAATGATGCGACCTGACTGTGAACAATTCATGAAAAGCCACTATATTCACAGCGAGCACGACGATAATGTGCGCTGGCTCCGCGCTAGAGAAACAATCAATTCGATTTCTTATTCGAAGCATACCTTAGCCATTACACAAACAACGCTGATTGCATTGAATGCATCTTTTATCATTGTTAAAATCTGAAATAGTTGCGCGTATTATTGGCAGACGCGCGACAAAACTGTGGAAAATTGTTGGCAATGTCCATTGGGTAATGGTATTATGCATTTTGGTAGTTTTTAAAAGTTAATCACTGCAACCTTCTGTGAAAATTTTGATGAAATCAACAAGTATTTAAGCAGCCTTTATTCTGGCATTATACGCCTCGAAACACATTCATTTATAAACACATCCCACATCACAATAATAAATAAAACTAACGGTAACAAAAACTTAAAATTACTTCACGAAACCACTTATGTTGCTTCCTTCCTTTTGCCCTTTTCCCTTATAATTTGATTGAGCAAATCAACATTCTCCCCTCCCTCATCCAACCATTCTTTCACATTCATGCTCACAGAATCACATCCATTAAATCAACTTTTAAATCAACAAGTAAGCAGAAATCTCTTGAAAATTTGGTTTCCTGATACAACATTTTCATAAAACTTCTAGTTAATAATTAGGGGAGCATAAATATATAAAGTAAAGTTCAAAAAATCGCCTTTTTATTCCTCTTAAAGTTAAAAAAAATCCGATAAAAATTTTAATGGAGATTCCAAGAAATGAAGAATTTGTAACTAAAGGAGTTGTTTATTACAATGATTTTCAAATTGGTAACCAAAATATCATGAGAATCAGTCAGTCGATGAACTTGAAGATATTTGCGATTATTACAAAGAAAACTATCTAATCTTCGTCATTTTTTTTCTCGATTTTTAATTTTTGGACATAATAAAAAGGAATAATTGCTTTAAAATCGTGACATTAAGTTCAAACGTTCCCATTTTCTCAAAAATCTATATTTTCAAAATCGGCAATATCTAAGGCAAGATTATTGTATCTATTTTAGTAAGGTTTTGATTTTTGCGACAGATGATTTTTAATGAAACGCTACGTATTTTTTGTTATTTCGCGACACTCCGCAGACAACTCAAATACTCCATTCCGTTAACTTTTAAAATGTTTTAATAGAAAGATGTCCTTGAAGGCGTATGCTTTTAATATTTTAAGTTTCACTAAAAAAATCACAAGATATACTTTTTAACTGCTAGATTTAAAGTCAACCATAAAATACACTGTGGTAACTTAAATTGATTTTTTTACCAAACTTCATTATTATGTATTTTTCGAAGGATTTAATATATCTACAAATATATAATATTATAAATTGTATTCGAAAAGTACCATTTTTTTTTCGAAAGTTTCATTTACATAAAAAGTAATTACAATATGGACCTTGGTCGATGACTACTGTCAATGAGGTCCCGGGTTCGATTCTCGGTGGGTATGCATATTAAAGTGAATTCATCTTCTTATCAATAGTGTTAGTCTCTAATATGACTAATTCCCTGAAAAAGAATTGAATGGAGCTAATGACCATAGCAGTCGATGCTCGGTAAAATCAAACAAAAAAAATATGGACCTCAGGAAAGTAGATCCGTTACGTTATTCTCCCTTTAAATTGCTACCGGGACGCATATTGCCCCCCATAATAATAATATAAAGTTTATTGTATTTACATAACATCAAATGTTATAAAAAATATACAATAACACTGAGTTATTTTATTTAGTCAAGTTTCGAAATAGATCATATTTAGAGCATCTCATTTGGGTATATCTGTTGATGTTAGTCTTATTACCGAATTTACATATGCACTCTTTCCCGTAGATGTTGAAAGATATGATCGTACAGAGAATATGGAAACCATGCACAGTTTTCCGGCCAGTTGATTAAGATTAAGATATGGTGAGTGCACCGAAATGGCAACAGGCAATTTTTTAAGATACGTCAAATACCAAATAATACCCTTGATTATGATAATGCATTATTACAAGCAAAACTCTTAATATATCCGTAAAAACAAACTCGCCAAGAAGTTACTGTAAAATAAAAGTTAGCAGGAGTACTTCATCTTCAAAATCAAACTTTCATTCGCATAGTTGCCTGTTTCACTCTTAAATTCAGCAACATATTTAAACAATCAGTGATGGTTGCAATTTCATTGATAATTATCCAACAGCTGCAAATTACTTGAAAAGTGCTGTAGTAGCAAAATTAGTCTCACAATGAAAGTCTAATTAAGTAAAAACACTTAAATAAAGCTAATTAACGTTTTTCTGCTTACATTGGTATCGGTGACGTTTATGAAAATAAATGACGTGTAAAAAATCACCCTTGAAGTACATATTGTTTAAATACTTATACAACTTGTATTAAACTCTTCAAGATATTCTTTTTAAGTCGAAACCTTAACTCACAATCTTTAAAAAATCAACAATTAAAGGTAAAAAAGAAAATAAAACAACAAGGGACATCAAATAATCATTTTCCACTTATAAATTATCATGTAAGATGCATCTTCTCTTTCCCGATTTACGAAATTAATATAGGTAGGGAATATACAATGATTGTAAGGACTTCGCAGCTGGGAAGTTATTAAAAGGACTTTAACAGATTTATAATAAGTCAAAACATAAAATTTAGAAAAATCAGCGAATAAATAAAGTATATAAGACAATAAAAGGTAAACTAAACGTGGAAATAATAAAATTTCCGCCAATAACTAATAAAATTGGCACAGGTTACATAGTTAGAGAATATCGATGTACATAACGTATGTGTAAGCACATCACGGGTGGAAAACGGTCGTTCTCGTCGTTTTTGAAGGTAGACGCGTAGAGTGAGCTGCCAGGATATTTCACCGAGCGCAGAGCGTGCGTCTCTCGACGTTGTCGAGACGGTCGGTGGGGGCAATACTTTCCTGCAACCAATCGGCGCGCACGTCGCCGCTGATGTTGGGAGCTCAGCGCGCCCAGGCCCGTGATCTTTTTTTCGGAAAGTCACTCTGAGTGCGCGTCTCCGCGTTGCCCAGAGAGCGCCCAGGCACCAGGCACACTCACGCCCGCCTTCCGACGCGAACGCGATCAACTGGCAGGCGCGCGCGCATCTCTCACTCTCTCGCGCCCCGCGCTACAAACTTGCCGCTGCTGTCCGATTTTCCCCCAGCACGCCGCAGAGAAAAATCTTCCAGATCTTCTTCGGCCGTCGTCCGAGACGGTCACTCTCACGCACCGCACACTTGTGCCGCACGCATACACCACTCTCAAACCAACCTCAAATAGTGTGTTGTGTTTTTCTTACAACAATCTTAAGACACTACCCAACAACTAAATCATTTGATACAGTGTTTAAATAGTGAATTATGTGCGACTTGTAATGGATTACCAAATTGTTCATCAAAGGTAAGAGTTTGTTTCTTCTTAATTTTAAACGAGAAATTGAGAGAGAAATTCACAATTAGTATACTTTAAACAACACTTACTTGCTTAGTCAATTAATTATTAGTAAATTAATCTTAACGCGTTTAATTTGCATTTTTAAACTCGCAATGCGTTCTTTTAACGCGTATTTATGCGTTCATTATTGTGAAAAACTTTCGTTTTCTACCGTTTTTTTTGCATTGGAGGAAATCATGTCGTGTTTTCCACCCAGTGGCGGTGGATTTCGTGGAAGAAATCAAAGAAACGCAACGGCGCAGAGCTGTAGAAACTGATTTCGCGTCGGTAATTGCGATTCATCATCACAGACAGACCATACGTTAATATGCATGGTCTTTAAGATGATGCCTGGCTATCAGAGCGCGAAGCATAAAGCAGCTAACACGAGCGCGGGCATAATATAATTAATTGATAGACGGCGGTCGAGTCTTCGCCGATTTTTTTTACACGTTCATTTTTTAACGCGCCTGCGCGAGGCGTCCTTCGAAACTAAGTAATCGATGAAGACACGAGAGAAACATCCGAGTTTCTCGCCAGACAATTTATTAATAATTCCAAGAATCGTGCAGTTATCCTAGGATAATTTAATCATATTTGTTTGTATCTACGTTGCTATGACAACACAACACTTTCGGTTGTATCTTTTTCTTGTTACCTTGGGATTTGCGTCGACGCGAACAAGACCGAAAATCTGTGTGTATTGAATACATTTCGTGGAAACGCAGATGCGTGATTGCGAAAATGACGACGTAGAGCTATCATTACATCTCCCGATCTCCACACACACTCACAACTTGTGAGTCGCGACAATTTTCAATCTGTCTTTGCAACCGAAACAAAACCGTCACATGTACGACACACACGCATACACATACGCACACATGCATACACACAGTCATACATATACACATGAGACAATGTTTATGCCCACATTGTTTCCACAATGCAAAGGCACAAGGTAAACACGCATCTGCACTTTATTTAATTACGCATTTAAATAATAGCCCAATGAAAATAATCGGCTTTTCTCGGTACGGTTTCACATTATCCCGAGAGAGGGATAATGAGATTTAGCAACATCATGTCTAGGTTGTCTTCTTGTCACCGGTAACAAGATGTAAGATTCATTGCGTAAAATTTAATAAGAGCCACATGGAAAAACAATCGATTTATAATACACGTATGAAAAATTGACTAATCCACAGCGGCGCATTTCACTAGCGTTCATTAATGCAGTAATCAGAACGTTACAGTCTTAATTAACGACGAAGAGTACATCTTCGTAATTATTTCATATGTAAGAATTAAATTACGGGGCATATACGTGTGGTATGCGCATATTTTGTTATTGCTGTGTTTATTTTCGGTTTTTATGGCTTTCGAAATTTCGGAATTTCGTGCCTTACATATCGTGTCTTACATTTCGATGGTGCGCCATGGTTTCACCATATTAGCGACTGATTAATGCACAAATTTTATACATATATTTGAAAGTCGGAAAGGCGTACAATATCGGTATAATTGCTTCGCATCAGTGACGGTGTAACAATCAGTACCACCCTTTGGTATTGTACGTGGTTGTGTACAGGGGATGACCGCGGAAAAATGGAGGGAAATCGGAAAATTGATCTCGGTTTAGAAGAGACGGGATAATTTATCATGCGGCCCTTTGTGCGGCAAAATTGCGTTTCGTTGGAGGGGCCGAGGCAGCAGAGGTCGAGATAGCAGGACGAAGGACGCGCGAAAAGGGGTGGGCGCCACCACTGGCTCACACCGGCGTACACAGACACACGCTCGACTCGCTGGGCGGCAGGCAGGCAAAAAGGCGAGACAGCCTGCCTGCCTGCCTGGCCCCAGGTGAATTGTCTGTGTGTGATGTGTGTGCGTTGGCATGGCGACGGCGCCGGCACACAGATCGCCAACGCAGATCAATACCCGGGCGCGAGCAAACCGCCGCCGACACGGCCCCACCGCCGCCATCTTGGCCCGCCTGCTCTCGCGAGATCCCTCCGAGGCACACCTTTCCTGCTGCATCGACCAGCACTGCTGCGCCGTCCTCCCCACCATCACACGCAGACGATCTCTTCAACCCAAGGGGGAACACTCCCGCAATTGGCCCACGCGCACAACCAACCCTCATCCCACAACCGAAAAACAACCCCACAATTCTACAAAATGTCTGCGCCAAATTTACTTCTCCCAATTCTGCGACGATTTGTAAAGATATTTCTCTCGCACAATTGTTTACATCTGGGTACATTCGCATACAGGAGCTCTTAAAATACCTGCACTAAATCTGTAACACCCAGCTATACAACAAACATAGCTGCCACTTGAAATTACTCTGAGCCATGATCTTTCAAGTTTTATTGCAAATTTTACTAGATAAATAATCCACCCCTAAACAGAAATTTGTGAAACGCAACCCCTGGAAATCACAAAATGTCGGATGCAAAACCGGCACATCCAACTGCAACGACAGATAACTGCTACTTGAAACTACATTTACAATTAAATATGTTTACTCTCGTTCTATTACTGTTTAGATCTAATTTGTTTACACACGCTAGAGAGTCACAGATCAGCTAAATAAACCACACGATAAGATTGTGGGATGTAATTCAACGCGAATTTTAATTAAACGCATTCTGCGCAAGTTTTATCAATCAGGCTTTCGATGCGCAATCATTCGTTGAACTGTGCGGATATCCGCGCGAGACGAATTTCTCATCATCGTGTAAACATTGCGCTCTTTAATGTATGATGCGCTTCTTATCGTGCGAGACGGTTTGTCGCAACTGACGAATAATGAGGGCCATGCCTTTGTTGACATCGGCGCACTTTTGTTTCTCTGCAATCGATCATCTTACATTCTAGCCAAGATTTACGCTTTCCCCTGTATAATCTGAGAGTCCCCTACGTTTACCAAGACAATGTACTTCCGTTTGTGTAAAATAAAATAAACGCGCTTCAGTACAACTCTTGCGCTCGACGGTCTTGTAAAAGATGGAGTCCATGGTTACCTCGACTCATCATGGCCAACCTCGCGTGACCAAAAACGCAGACTCTAATGAAATCTTCTCGAATGCTTCATCTTGAGCGGACCGTAACGAAGATCTCATTATTTTATCCACCGTGTATTCACATATACATCAACGTAACAACAGCAACAAACAAGATGTGATTTTTGTCTCCGGTTTCTTTTCTAGTTTAAAAACTATTGTATGTCTGCCTTTTGTACCGAAATCTATCGAATTATTGCTAGTCACATTCCTTTTTTTTCGCGTTTAATGTAAGCTATGTAACCACAAACTACGGTTATATTCACTTGGCGATCAGCTTTTGTTTCATATTTCATATTGTTCCATATTGTTTATGGAATTATGATACGTACAGATAATCGGACGAGACGATGAGATGTTTGAATACTTTGCGATGATGAATAATCGCCTATCGCGGCATTATTTAGACACTGCACTTGCTACTGAATGCTGAATTATTGGAATGACTTAAGTCTGGGGCGTCCTGCGTGCGCGCCTTGTTGCTACGCTTTCTTCATACGAGATGATATGATGAGATCCGCACCCGACAGACCATGAACACACGCGCACACAAACACCGTAAAACGCAGCTAATTTATTGATAATTAACGAAATATAACAATAACAATGGTTAATTTGTGTAATTGCATTGAATATTCGCAAAGCGATCACAATTTTTCGAAAACTCTGGATAAAAATGTGAAACGAAGCTCAGTCGAGGATATGATTTCAGTTACACCCGAAAACGTGAAATCCACGCACTAATATTGACATAATCTGTGCAAACAAACATCCACGGATCTGTTTGAATAATGCAAGTGAAATTTTGTCAGATGTGATCGTGATCAATAATGCTTCGTAAAATAAATATATGCATTGCTCATAATTTTTGCTCTAATAATTATTATTTATTCGTTGGGTGTGTGGCAAGTTGTCGACGATTTTTGTAATGCCAGTCGTTGCGTTATTGCGAATGTGTCTCCGTGTTTTTGGTCGAAAACAGACGGATTGAATTAGTTTTCGATGAAGCAAACCGTTGCCGTTGCTGATAGGTGTTTTCTATCTGTCGGTTCAACGTTGGCGATGAGGGTCGGCACGCGCCACGCACAACCGAAAAGCAGGTGCTGCGTTTTTCGGGCAGGTGAAACCGAGCATATGCCGCGTAAATAACGCATAATTTCCGAACCACGGTGCGAGTACAAGCCGGGCGGAGATGTGGGCGATTTGTTCAGCGGCGCTGCCGTTAAAAGTTAGCATCTGGATCCACATTATCATCATCTCTTTAGCTTGTTTTTCTTTCTTATGGCGACTTCCCTTCATCTTGCTGCTACTACCTTCTTCCAGATTATCTTATAACGTTTGTTTCTTTTACAGAAGATAGTTACGAGATGCAAGGTGTACTCTGTCTACCTCCAGGACGATTCGACCACACCACATCAAATAAAATCGATGGTACGTGACGGATTTTATTTCTAGTATCAAAAAATCGTTATATGTAGAGTTTGGAGTTGTAATACTAATGTGCGTCAGCGGTTTGGAAAAATCTGAGAATATCTCAATATTTCGGTGTTGGAGTTTTGGTTTCACGCGCCTCGAAACCGCGATTTCCGAAACGATTTAAATCTCGGTCGCGCTATCTCGTTCCTTTTGTGGTCCATGGCTCATATCTCTTGAGGTTGCAGCCAGTTGCTGTTTACACTCTCCGGGCCTCGTAAATATGAATGTACAAAAGTATGTGTGTGTGGTGTGTTTTCTGCTGTTATTTCCGCTACAGTAATTAGAAAATGTCGCGTTTTACTTCAAAATCGTTACATATATTTGATGAAATTGAGCATTGTTTTATTGTTTGCGCGTAGCGCGCTGCCGCGGTGAGCGAATACGCAAAGTAAGTGAGCGAGCAATAAACCGATTGCTCAATTCGATATTATTGTGAATTGTGTTTTGTCAGCGCTCACGGACGGGCACACACATGCGCAATGCGTCGTAGTTAGCTTGATTTTCGATGTCTATGACTCTTAAACTTCTTTCGGCTACGATTTGGCTGCGGAGACAATGCCGGGCCGAGAAATTCAGGTCGACAAATAGCGATGAAATCACATTAACAAATAACAGATAACTAGATGTTGTTTTAGACTTTAACACTTTTTAGTGTGCCACTTTGTATCTGCTATGATTATTGTGTGACTGGTCCATAGAATAGATGTTTCATAGAATTTTCTTTGGTAGTATCTATTAGTAGACATTTATTATGTACCAATCGAAAGTCAGTTATTAAATTTGAGTTTTCTGTATTACAGAGATGGAAGTTACAACCAAAGAAATAAACCAAAGCGATTCAGGCATTTTCTCAGCGACTGGTAACACCACCGTCGCAGACGATAACAGAACTCACTCGGAGAATGAAACGGAGAATGATAATCGTTCAGAGTGTAGCACGCCAGACCGCAAATTCGTATGTCCGATTTGTGACCGCATGCTCAGCTCACAACACGCGTTTACACTACATATACGATCGCACAACAACAACGCCGAAGCCGCACAGGATCCGGAGAAGGGCTACACGTGTCGTATCTGTGCGAAGGTGCTTAGCTCCAGTTCCAGCCTAGACCGTCACGTCCTGGTGCACAGCGGCGAGAGACCATTCACGTGCCGCCATTGTGGGGACACCTTCACGACAAATGGTAACATGCATCGACATATGCGCACGCACAAGGCTGATAACTATGAGTCGGATGGAAGCGACAGCACCGTCAGCAGCAGCGGCTCCAAGAGCATCGAATACAACAACAACAAAGTTGACAAGTATGATGGAAAACGTAAAATTACAGAGGCGGACGTCGAGACAGATGATGGGTACCATTTGAAGAAAAGGCCGCACCTTGATTTGGATGATACAGAGGAGTTGTTTAAATGTCCTGTATGTAGTCGCGATGACTTCAATACGAAGCAATCTTTGGAGTTGCATATGGAAGACAATCACCCTGACTACCCTGCAAAGTGTCATCAGTGTAATCAGATTTTCAATAATCAGAAACGGCTAAATTATCATAGAATGACTGTACATGCTGATGACACGAATGGGAAATCCAAGAATGTTGTTGTCGGATTCAAACATATTGATTATGTGGACTTTACCAGCGAAAAGTTCCCACATATTGCACGACATGAATGTGAGAAGGTGTTCCACAAGTCATCGGCAGGACCACGTTACACGTGCACAAAATGCGCACGTGCTTTTCCTTGCGATAAATCCCTAGAATTTCATATGCGGGAATGCGGGACACATGATAAGACGATTGATATTCCACGTGCAGCGGCGAGTATCAAGCGTGACGAGTTCTTCCGCCACCTGGATCTGGAGGACAATTCTTTTGATAAGCTTAGATCGCTGCCGGCATTGATGATGAACTCAGGACTTACAAAGAGCAATCTCGAAGAGGCCATCAAGTCAATGGATCATTCCAAAGATTTAGCCGATATACCGTCGATTATCTCTCTCACACATGGTAGTTTCCTGCAGCAGTTGCAGGGCAAGGCGAATGATATGACTCAGGAAGAGAAGACCGAGGAGGAGGAATCTCAGGATGTGTTTGCGCAAGAGTTTCGGAAGATGAAGTTGCGCGGGGAATTTCCTTGCAGGTTGTGTACGTCCGTGTTCCCGAATCTGCGAGCCTTAAAAGGACATAATCGGACGCATTTGAATAGTGCTGTAAATGGCACCTACAGATGTAATATGTGTCCGCATTCCTCCCTTGATAAAGCCGCGCTTATTCGTCACATGCGTACTCATAATGGCGACCGTCCGTATGAGTGCTCCCTGTGCAATTATGCCTTTACGACGAAAGCGAACTGTGAGCGTCATTTGCGCAATCGCCACTCGAAAAACACACGTGAAGAGGTGAAGAAGGCGATCATCTATCATCCATCGGAAGATCCCACCAATGAGGAAGTCAACAAAATGGACGTAAAGAAACTTAACACAAGCAGCAACTCGATCGATTCTAGTGAAATGAACTCCATTCGTAGTTCTACTCCTACAAGCATTCAGCCAGCTTTTCCTGACGTGCAGATTACCAAAGATTTTCCTTCCTTGTTTCCCATCGTTCCTAAAATGCCTATGGTTAGTGATCTGATTACCGAGAGTCGTCAAAAGGAATCTAACTGGAACTCGCAATTTGCTACATCAACACCAAACAAGCCAACTGCAACAATTCGGGTGAAGGATGTTAATGTTCTCAAGGAGATCCCCGAGCAAGAATCGTCTTTCTCCGATGGCGAGGATAACGAACCCATGGCGTTGGATTTAAGCAAGAAGCCAGTTAAGGAGGAGAATGATGTTGAAGTGCTTAAGAACCATATGCCTAACTTCCCCATGACCGATATTCTTACGCAACAATTACTTAAGAATTCTCCTGCCACTGATCCGGCGTTGTCTGCCATTGCTTGGTACGCATGGTACCGCAATTGCATGCCTGGCTTCCCCCTTAATCCACTAAACCCTCTCATGATCCCCCCAATGCTTCCCGAATCTCCGCTTTCACCGGAAACGAAAGATAGGCTTCAGCGTCAATTGAGTGGTGGCGGCATCAAGAATATATACCCACCGAATTTCCCACTCTTCAGCGAAATGAAAATGGATGTACCTTCTCCCAAGACACCTGTTCCAGAAGAGATGAAGCCACTCTCACTCAATGTCGACAATTACAATGAAAATATTCAGATGAAGGCTAGTCCAATGACACCCAAAGCAGAACTTCTGCAGTCGCCCAACTCTGTGAAGATGGTGATTAAGAATGGTGTGCTAATGCCCAAGCAGAAACAACGTCGTTATCGCACTGAGAGGCCATTCTCATGCGAACATTGCGCCGCTAGATTTACTCTTCGTTCAAATATGGAGCGCCATATTAAACAACAACACCCACAATTCTGGTCCCAACGCCAACGATCATCGATGGGTAATCCAGGCAGGAAACCAAATCTTCCACCCACTATGAAGAATCCTACGTGTGAATTGAGCATTCCTACGTATGAAGCATCCAAATCGATGCATGTTGTAGACAGCAAGTCTACAGTGGCTGAGAAACTTAAGTACGCGATTTTATCGCAACAATTACGAGCCGTTCAAGAGTTTAGAGATCTGGATGAAAAGAAGGAGGAGATTGAAGATGATGCCGATGCTCTTGTTATTGATGAACCCGAGGAGGTGATGCGTCCTGAGTCCATTAAACAGGAAACGCCCAAATCTAGAATTCTTGAGGAGAAGTTGAAGGAATTGCGGGATAAGCAGTTATTAAAGGAGAAACAGCTTGAAGTGAACAATAAGAAAGCTGATGACGTATCTGACTTGGTTCCTGTCTCGCGATTATTGGTCAATGCCTCGCAACAACAAAATGAGTTCAAAGAATATTTCCGTCCGGAGCAGGAAGAGAATGAAATTATAAGTGAGGAAGATGAGGAAGGATTGGTTGCAAGTGGTAGTACTAGTGAAGGAAATTCTGGAACCGATGAAAATAGGTAATTATTACTGACTGAAAACATTTTATGTTCATTTATCTCTGTTTTATTTTTCATTACCATAAACACGTTTTAATATTCATTTTAGTAAAGTATTGATTTTTTTCGTTCCAGGGAAAGTGATAATCACACCAACCAACCAGAAAAGAAGAAATCAGCATATTCCTTGGCACCGAATCGGGTGAGCTGCCCTTATTGCAGTCGCAAGTTCCCTTGGACTTCCTCCCTGCGTCGTCACATTCTTACGCACACAGGTCAGAAACCCTTCAAGTGCAGCCATTGCCCATTACTATTCACCACCAAATCAAACTGTGACCGCCATTTGCTTCGCAAGCACGGGAACGCGGCAACTACCATTTCGAACGAATCCGCCAACAGCTTCATGATGCGTAACGTGCCCGAGCGTCCATTCAAGTGCTCCAGTTGCCCGTCGAGCACGTTTTCCACTTATTCCAATCTCAAAAAGCACATGATTTCCAAACATGGCGCCCAGGATGATCGACAGGGTTACGAGGCAGGTAGTTCCGAAGATGAGAAGAACAACAGTGATCACAAGTCTGACTGGGAGGCACAGATTTCGCACTCCAAGGTCAATTTCATTCCGGATAACTCTCACCTTACACAAAACTCCGACCTACCATTCAAATGTCATCTTTGTGACAACTCTTTCGGCGAACGTCAAGATTGCCTGGATCATATTAGGGATAAACATGCTTCGGAGTATGACCTGCTGATGAGCAAGAATGCACTTGATGCGAATGCTTCCACACCTGAGGAAGGTAACAACCACGATGAAGAGGATGGTGAAGCGATTCGCGGGAAGTTTCCAGATTACTCAAACCGTAAGGTGATTTGCGCGTTCTGCATGCGACGCTTCTGGTCCGCGGAGGATTTGAGAAGACACATGAGGACCCATACTGGTGAGAGACCCTTCAGCTGTGACATTTGTCGGCGGCGATTTACGTTGAAACACAGCATGCTGCGCCACCGCAAGAAGCACAATCTCGCTTTTGGTCAACAGGATAACGCCCAGAGTGACGAGGAGAATATCGTGGAGAAGCAAGAAATGGCGGAGGTGCCTGTTTCCAAGGGAGCTTGTGACTCCTCTGACAAGGAGAAGGACGATTCGGATGTCAACGAAGGTGGGAGCGATTTAATAAGCAATTTATTAGGAATTAGGGATCGTTCGTTAATTGAGCAGGTCCTTACTGGGTCCGCGGATGATGCAGCGAAACTTCTAGGTGTTGGCAAAGAGTAGATGAAAATCTACGATTAGGATAACTTTACAACTAAGATTTTTGAGTGGAATAATTAGTCTTAGAATTGTTGAATCAAATATTGCAAATATTGCCTGCATTTGGAATTTGATTTAACAATTTTGTACATAACAACGATTTCAAAAAATCTAGTCAGGTTTTTCCAACGAATTATGCAAAACTGTTGCGTTTGAAAAAGTTGCAAAAGACGCAACAATTTTAATGTTACAGTTAATTTCCAAAAAAAATCAAAATATATTACCACTTAAGTCTCTATTATTAGTTGGTACTTAAAAAGTCAATGATTCCAAAAAAACTACGATGGCAAATCCAAAAATCTAAACTAAAGTCTATTGATATATGAAAAATGCTATTATTATTATATTATTGTTACTTTTATTTATATTTTTGTATGTATATATTACTACTTGACGAATCATAAATACGGTCTAGAATACCAAATACTAAGTGAGGATTTGAATGTTCGCAATTCAAGTGTATAAATAGAAATGAACTGGAACATTGCAAATTTGTCTTCGTTCATATTATACGTTTAGTTCATTAACTCTAAGCAATAACTTGTAAAAATATAACATATTTCGATTGGCGCTTCAAAGATATCGAATAGTTTACGAATGGTACATACTAAACCTAATTATAGTCTTTTTTCATGCACCTTGGAATGATTTCTCATAAGTGCACTTACGATTTAATCTTAATTGATATAAACGATTGTCTACACATTCACGCAGTGTCTTAAAACGTAATTCGATGCTTGAGAAGTGCAAATCCTATTACTCCCTTCTGTTGATTGCGCAAAATGTACGATACTGGAGTATCATCAACAGAAGGCGAGCTAATAACATTGAAACGGAGCTTCTTCGCAAAAGCACACTTAACTAATCGTAATTAGGAGATGTAAACGTAACCAAAACTTGTTTAAAACGTAAATTTAAACAGAAACTAATTAATAATAACTAATAATAATCAATACAAGCAATTGTGAGTGACTTAATATTTAAACATTGTAGAAGAGTTCTTCTTGTGCTGCTCGATTATTAATACAATTGATATGTTAGGGAAACAGCTGATTGAGTCTATTTTTGTTTTTTGGATGGTGCTCGCAACCATTAACTATGCCATATGATACTTATTTTACTATCGCTCTATATGATGTGAAAAATTTGATATACGATTGTAATTGTTCACTATCCGTACAGGTTTATTCTTTTAAATTACATGTTTGTCATTATATTGTACTTATTAGTTTCGAGATGTTTGATTATATTTGAATTTAAATAATAAATTATGCTCAAAAATAGTTTGTATCATGTTTCATTTGTTTTTAGTTTCAACTAGCAATTAGATTTTGTTATAGAAGAGAAGAGGGTTGATCATTTAGTGTAATAACCCCTGTTTGGAAAATGGCTTTCAGATTGATTCATTCATTTGTTACCAATTGGCAACTTGTTTTGAGTCTCGTTTCTTTTCTTTGGATAGAAAAAGATTCGAAGGCATAAAACACAGTTATATTCTGACTACGGGTATCTATCATCAAACATTACATGAGATATTGGTTCAATTAATTTAAAGAAGTCGATGATGAGGAATCAAAAGCAGTGCTTAAATATGTGACATTCAGACACATGCAAAAAGTTACAATGTTCAACTTACTTGATTGCTGTAAAGCATATGTACATTGATAATAGGACCTACTAAATGTAGTCCTAGAAGCGTCGTATCATGTTGGCGGCCTTTTCGGCGGGAAAATCACTTCAATTCAATAGTTATACTCATATATTTTCCTTTCGCAAAAGTAGGACAGAACTACGCTAACCCTTCATTCCAAATCTCAATTTCCAAGCTCTGCGATCAACCTACGCTTTCCAAATATTCATTTATAAAGGAAATATAAATCAGTTAAATTCTGCCTAAGAAATAATATATTTATATAGAATATAAAAGTAGTGTAATCTTATATTTATTTAAATATTTTATATGAAATAATTTCAAATTATCGCCTAAATCTCCAATGATTCTTTAAATTAAATGAAAAACATTACATTTACAGAAAAAAATTAATCTAGAACAATTTTGCGGTACATAAATCTTTACAATAAATGAGAAAACATGTTATTCATTTTCTTGGATTTACAACGAAGTAATTCCTGTGAACCTCCGGAACAATATCACAAGCTAACGATATCAATTCAAGAATCACCTAAAAATTGACAAATTAAGATTGCAATAAATATCAAGGATTATATATTATATACCTGTTCCTTATGTTTGGCGCAATCTTGATGCATTTTCTCAATATGAATCTGCGTATCTTCATCTATGCGTTGTGCAATACCGTCTCGTGAGCCCATTTTCAGTGTTTCAAACTCCTTGAAGACTTTCTCGCGCTCCTGTCGATATTTTTCGATCTCATTTTGTGCCTCCTCTCGTGCTTGCCGAATTCGATGCGCCTTGCCTGCGAAAACAAGCGCATTCAGCAGCACGCTAAAAATATTGCAATTATTTACGTTTCCTGGCTTCCGACACTTTATCGGCGGCGCGTTTTTCAGCAACGAGCAATTGTTGTATGCCTTGGGTTTGACTGGCCATCGTGATGCCTCACCCACGAATGATGCAGTTCAACCGCGTTGATCCAGCAGTTTCTTAACTCGATGATCAACGAATTCAATTGCTTCAAATTTATTTATGGCGGTCACGGTTTAACTAACGCGCGGCGGCTTGGCGGTAATCGTTGCTTCGGAGTTGGATGCTGTGCGCACTGAATTAACTTTTGTGTTTTCAGGCGGCCACGCAAACTTTACAGCTTTTCAAATACGAGTTAATTTCATACTTACGGTAAAAATAAACGATTGCGTAATGCAATATTTCCGATGCATTATTCGCCGAGAAGCATTTGCGAAACAATCTAGAGATTGCAACAATACAATCAGCTATAATAATATAATGTGTAGTTGATTAAATTTTGAATATATTACCATGGAGAAAGTGTTACTGATAAGAATATTTTAAATTCGGTGCATATAACGCCATCTGTTAATATATTATAGTACAAGTTATAATGAATGAAGAAAATTTCTATTTTATATTTTTCAGTCCTTTGAACTTATTGTTTGATTAATTTTATATATCAGGATAAATTGGTGATATATTCCTTAAATATAAACAAATAAACTTAAAGACTGTTTTCAATGTATCATTATGCAGATGGTATTATCAAAGTTATTGATAAGTATATTTTAAGTTTCTACGAATAGCGCCATCTGTATTTTAATAAAATAAACTAACCATAGGACTAAATTAGAATACCAATCTTTTTCCTGATCATTATCAACTTCGACTAAATTTTAATATATTCATAGCATATAGCTTAAATACAAAAACCTAACCTAAGAAAATATAAAGATATTCTGTTAAATCACTTTATTTTCATAATTTTAATGTACATTAATGTTGTTTGGATCACTATTTACCACTATTATAGCAACTGCAACAAAAACCACCAGTCAAAACTTGCCATAACAGCTTTGCCATGTTTTAATACTCACATTAAAAGTCTACTTCTTCAACAGTTGATGTCTAAGGACGAAGAAAGGTGCTCCCAAACCGGAGCCGAAGAAAACAATGAACAATGCAGTCAACTTATATTTGTTTCCAAGGGAGAATGGGAGGTTCTGGAAAATAAATAATACAGTAGTAAAGGTCATTTATGATAACAGGGCACGATATTTATGAAAGTGTGCCGTGTGGACTGCAAGTTTTCTGCTATTGAAAATGGTAACCAGACCCAAGCATCTTGTTACATAATGAAAATTAGTATCACTCACCTCTCCAGGGACACCTCCATGGCCACCACTGTTCCTCACAAACTGGCTGATAGCATTCCTTGCGAACAGGCTGGTTCTTCCAATCATTTTCGATCAATTTATGCGTTTATTCAATGAAAATCAAGCGTGGCCGCAAGACACTCGACTTGTGCTAGCGTAAAGTATGGATTTTCACGAGGAGTGTCAGAGGGCGCTGCAGTTACAGTTGTAACATACTGGGTCATGCATAATATTTCAGTTTAACCTACAAGAATCGAAAAATATACCTTATAAATTAAATAATATTTAATAAAATTAAATGTAATACTATTAATAAGTATTTTTTCGATAAATAAACGTAGTTCACACTGAATTTAATGAGTTGGAAAGATTTTATTAAGTTTAGGAACAGCTGCGCATGCGTTACTCAAATCGACTTACATATGTTAACTTTTTGAGGCCAGCGTAATATTTTTAAGGTCAGATAACTTAGTGCAAATTAACAAAAGTGTGATATAAGCATAGTCGTGAACATGCTGTCGAAGAGCAAGGTTTTCCTGCAAAATCACCGCGCTTTCCTGCGCTATGCGCACGTGGAAAGCGCAAATGTCATCCAAACAAAATGCGAATTTAATTCGCCCAACTTCAAAGTAAGTATATATAATTGGATGTTTCTTATAGTAAATTAAACTAATAAATTTCAAGGATAACTACGCTCACATGTCGAAACTCGTGAATGAATTGAAGGAACACTCACAAACTTTACTGCAAGGTGGAGGACCGAAAGCAGTTGAACGACATATATCTCGAAATAAACTTTTGGTTAGAGAACGAATTAATAAACTTTTGGATAAGAACAGTGCTTTCTTGGAGTTATCATCTTTTGCTGCGTATGATATGTACAATGATAAGATTAACTGCGCTGGAATGGTGACAGGAATTGGCAGGGTCCATGGTAGAGAATGTATGATTATTGCCAATGATGCAACAGTTAAAGGAGGCACTTATTATCCAATGACTGTTAAGAAGCAGTTAAGGGCCCAGGAAATCGCCGAGGAAAATCACCTTCCTTGTCTATATTTGGTTGATAGTGGTGGTGCCTTCTTACCACATCAATCTGATGTATTTCCGGACAAGAATCATTTTGGAAGGAGTTTTTATAACGAGGCCAATATGTCTGCGAAAGGCATAGCACAGATTGCGATTGTTTTGGGTTCTTGCACAGCAGGTGGTGCGTATGTTCCTGCAATGGCCGACGAGTCGATAATTGTAAAAAAACAGGGTACAATCTTTTTGGCTGGTCCACCCTTGGTGAAGGCGGCAACCGGTGAAGAAGTTACTGCTGAGGAATTAGGTGGTGCTGACATGCACTGTACCACATCAGGTGTGACTGATCATTATGCCATTGATGATGAACATGCGTTGCTTCTGGCTAGAAATATTGTCAAAAACCTGAACAAAAAATCGCAGAATGCCTTCAGTGAAGCGTATGAAGAACCTTTGTATAATAGCGAGGAATTGTATGGATTAATTCACGGAGATCCTTTCAAACCATTTGATGTTCGTGAAGTGATTGCAAGAGTATTTGATGGATCTAAGTTTGATGAGTTTAAGAAGCGTTATGGTGAGACATTAGTTTGTGGTTTTTCGAAATTGTATGGCAAAACTGTGGGAATTGTTGGGAATAACGGCGTGTTATTCTCGGAGGCGGCTATCAAAGGAGCGCATTTTATTCAGTTGTGCTCACAGCGGAATATTCCGTTAGTGTTTTTGCAGAATATTACAGGTAAGCACTACTACTACTACACTTCTACTTGAATTTCAATAATGCCTAATTGTAAATGTTATCCAAAGATTTACTACTTTTTATGAACACAACACTCAATCTTGCATCAGTTTTTCGATTAATTGTTTAAAAATCAAAAGTGGCCTCTAATAACATTTCCTGAATTTATAGGAATATAAACTTGAACTAATTAAGGTAGGGTGAAATTTGGCAAATTCTACTGTAACTCTTTTTCGATTAATTACATAAAACCGATTGTATAAGTCGTTAAGACATGTTTGCTGACGCTGAGTTGCAGCGCGCCGTCAAATTAATGACAGTAAACTCATGCATGCGCAAAAATAATAGCTTTCCTGCCGGACAATATGTCCTTACGCTACTACCATTATGATCATCATGTTCAGTAATCATAAAACTAATTATGTAGTAATACAATTTTTGTATTAAATACTCGAAACTATTGAAATGTATCCTTAGTTAAGTCATATTTAGACATACGTATGTAAATATCACAAATATTAATCAATGTCTTACTAATTTCAAGGGTTTATGGTCGGTAAACAAGCCGAAACTGGTGGAATCGCCAAAAACGGAGCAAAACTTGTCACAGCTGTGTCATGTGCACAAGTACCTAAATTTACCCTGATTATTGGAGGATCCTATGGTGCAGGAAACTATGGTAAACTTTTTTGTCACATAACTTTAAGGTTACAAACTGAAAACAATTTATAGGTATGTGTGGAAGATCATATTCTCCAAGATTTCTATACATGTGGCCAAATTCCAAAATTGCCGTAATGGGTGGCCCACAAGCTGCTGGTGTCCTCTCGCAAGTAGCACGAAAGGGAAAAGGCAAAAACTGGACCGAAAAGGATGTCGCCGAATTCGAGAAACCCATCATCGATCAATTCGAGAGGGAAAGCTCAGCCTACTACAGTTCAGCAAGAATTTGGGATGATGGTATAATCGATCCAAAAGACACACGAAAAGTTTTAGGCTTGAGTTTAGCTGCTACTCTGAACAGTCCACAAAAAGACACAAAGTTCGGTGTATTCAGAATGTAAAATATAGACAAATGTCCTCTTTTACCATATGTTTTCCTAGCCTGTTTTATTATGTAAATTATATAAAGTTTATGGTATATTTTACAGAAAATAAAATTTCCTACTTATTCGTATCCCGTTTTTCAATCTGCCTCAATTGGCTTCTCTTCATCTTCTTTATTTTTCGTGAGTCCTTGATAACTTGTACTATTTCAGCCTTTCTTTCGTTCTCAGCTCGTCTTTTTAAGTTTGCTCTTCTCCGTTCTTTTTTTGCTTCGATAGCCTGCTCTTTCTCTTCTTTAATTGCTCTTGATGCCTCTTTTACTCGTTTGAGTTCTTGCCGAAGGGCTTGTTTTTTCTCAAAGGAGTTGCGGATGCCCTTGGTTTTAACAATTGAGGAGAATCGTTTTCTTTCGGATTTCCATATTCTCCCTGATTTTGGCCTTCCTTTCACTGCTATTCTATAAATTCATTAGTTAGTGTATACAATAATGTTGTAAGAATTACTTACTTTTGTGAAGGTACTTTCTCTTCTTTCGTCGCCATTTCTTGCGTTTTCAGTTATAGCACGCGGAATAAATATGATCCAGTTTGAAATGTAAGGTTATGTTTTCGGAAGTATACAAGGAAGAAAGATTTCTTTCTAGTTTTGTACCACGAGATGGCGGAAAAAAATTAATTAAAGTAGGGTGACCAACACTTTGCCCGGCTGATTGTTAATTTTAGACGAGTGGTTCTCAATGTTTTCTTAATTTTTTTCGTAGGGTCCGTTTATAAATTATATAACCTACCACATAACAAGAATATCATTAAATTGTACATTTGGTCAGGGACAAATAGATAACTAGACAAATTTCTTGTTTACATAAATTCCTTAGACTCTAACATAAAATTCACCTCTATCACCAGACAACTTTAATTTAGAATTAAATACAATTAAGACTAATGCTAGAAATAATGGATATAGAGATCATTGGATAGATAGAATTTTAAAGAAGAAAATTAAATTAAAACACTCAAACAAATATTCCCTACTGAACCCGAAGAAACACAAAAAGAACATAGTTATATCACAATTCCTTATTTAGTCTAATTCAGCACCTACAACTGCAGGTATGTGTAAGAGAAGGATATCAGACATGCTTTTACTAACGTTGCCGTTACG
>WSZQ02013879.1:0-27587 GCA_019419845.2 Weissflogia rhopalogaster | reverse complement strand
CAATCAGATTAAATCTCTTCTGCTCCATTTGCCATTTTAGAGATTATAATTAATAAACCGTATGATATCCTTGAGATCATCTGCATTTTTTCCCAAATTGTCTTCAAACGACTCTGATTTCTTATTACATAGCCGCTTTAGTTAATCGATCGCCTTTTCCATCTTCCATCTAGGTAGTACCTTAGGTCGCAGTGTCTAGAAACGCTTTCAATTTGTTCTGCGTTCGAGTACCTTTTGGGTGCTATGTGGCTTTAATAGATGTATTTGTCTTGCTCCCCCTTCACAAGTGAAATCTCTTTCATCCACCCATGGTCTCCTACTGCCGTGCCACTTATTTCTTGTCTACTATACTAAATTTAAATATACGCAACACAAGGAAAAGTAATGAACAATATTTGTTCCTGACATCTAAATACATCGAAAATATGTCCCCGTTTTGAACAAATAGCAGCATAACAGTAACACAATTAAACATGCATTAATTGTCATCGTATCACGCAGCCCACGCGAATTATGCTCACATGAGATGCGCGTAAAAGCCGCCTAGACTCATGCGACGTTTATGCGAGCGGGCACGTTCGCTGCCCTTCGCTAGAAAGCCGGCGAATGACAAATGCGATTTATCAGCCTTTATGCGTGTTTCGTGCTGATATAATTGTTGGCCAGACTGGCAAACGCTGCTATCCAGCATGCGTCGTTCAGTTACGTTGCAGATGCACGCCCAGTTGTGCCGCGCGCACCCACATATTCATTCTGATCGATTCGTAATCACAGAATCGATATTAAAAACATTTAAAATTGTTTACGATTGATTGCTTCCACACTGTAGGATAACATTATTTATAGCAGTGCATAATTTGGAAGTATATTACATTGTTCTCTTTTATGACGGTTAGTATTAAATTGAAATATACGTTGTGTCACAAGTTAAGAATAAAAATGTGTAAAGGTTGATAAAAAAAAAACCTTGAACACTATCAGGACCATATCGTTGACGCAACATCGTAGACTTCAATATATAAAAACAAATCAAATAAATGGATTGATAAGATAAACTAAAGCCACCAATACATTGCAGGTGAAATGAAACAAGTTTAATCACCGGTATCAAACGCAAATAAATTCCACCAATTTGTTAGAATCGTTTGTGTAGCAAATTAACGATGTGACTAATGATTTTATCTTTGTTTCAGGTAAGTGATGATGCTATCCTCAAACAAAT
Organism: Weissflogia rhopalogaster; assembly: GCA_019419845.2. Lineage (NCBI taxonomy): Eukaryota > Metazoa > Arthropoda > Insecta > Coleoptera > Staphylinidae > Weissflogia > Weissflogia rhopalogaster. The sequence continues at coordinate 26,365 of WSZQ02013879.1, read as the reverse complement.
TCTTCCCTAGCTACGTTTCCTTAGACGCGAGAGAAACAATGCGTCGCTCAGCGGGTAAATGGAGTAAGTCAAATTGCCTTCGAATACGACTCGCTGCGTTTGCTTTCGTTGTTTCGTCTGTCTTCTGCCATGCGGGCTCACGAAGACAAATTGTAACATTAACACCTACCATTCGGTGATGTAAATCTTTTTATTCGTTTCATATAGTTTTTTATATCCTCGGATTCTACAAGCTAAACTTATATGTATCGACACACGACCAATGTACACGAGGATTCAAAAGTTTTGTGCGCTTTTTGCCTTTTTACGAACGAAACACTTTATTGGATTTTCCGGAAAGATTGTTTTGTTTAAAGTGTTTCGGAATAAGAAGATTCAAAGTTTTGAGAAGTTAGAGCTTGAAGAACACATCTTCGAAAGTACTGGGATAGAAGACAAACATTTAATAAAACTTAGGTTATCTAAAAACCATAAAAAGGACTGAAAAAATACATTTATTCACTTTTAGAGATTGGTTTCTAAATATTTTTATCAGTTGTGTATGGGAACGCATATCTTCGTTGTCTTTTCTATTTTCTTTTCGTTTCCACCATTTGACTGTTTTCTAATTCCACATCTATTTTGATCCTTGTGCCACGGGCGCTCTTTTCGTGCGAGCTTTAGGCCCTCTCTCGTTTATTAGTCACATTTGTCGCCGCGAGCCTCCCTCGCAACCGGTTCATTATTTCGCCGCCTTTTTCTCAGCTCGTTTCGATGCTCGTTCGGAGCTTTCGGTTTCCATGGCGATTGCCATTGCGCCCTAATCGTGATCCCGTTCCGTCGCTTGTGATTAATTCGGATTTTCATCCTGTCGAAGACTAGAAGCAGGGCAGGAAGATGGAATAGATGTTTATGAATATTGTTGGTCCAGCGTCCAGGAGAAGAGTGAACACAGTTGAACAGTTGAGTGAGCGAACAATTTGTGCGTGCTGGAAAAATGCAAAGACTGTTAGCGGTTTTGTTTGATTTGGCGCGTCGGTGAGTTAGCAAGCTTAAAAAGTTCGAGACCGGCGCGGCGGCTGGTAGGTTTTTGGCCGAGGGTGGACAAATTGTGTTTGTGCGGCGCGTTCTAGCTTAAATATTCCGCTCTCGTGAACTATGCGTGAGTATGGTCGTGCTGCTGTGGAGAGCATGACAGACGATGTGGGAGAAGCGCGGGGGCGAGTGTACGTAAAGCGCATGGTTGTGAAGGGTTGCCGATGATTACCATATAAGTGCGGTGGGGAAAATTTTCACTGGTGCGCGGGCTTCGCATTTCCATAACAGAAAACGCGAGCGAAACGCCCATAGTTACTGTTCGAGGTGGAATTTCACGTGTTTGCGGAACGAGAACAGGAGCGGAACGTGAGATAACCACGTCCGAGGGAGACACCCCAGACATCCCGCCGACACGCTCCGGACGTCGCGGCGTCAGCAGGATTTTTTGGGTTTAACCGGTAACATAGAGAGCGGACAGAGAAACCATTATGAAAGTATTATGAAAGGGTGCGAAAAAAAATGGAGGAACCAAATGAGGAAGTTGCTTTCGTATTACGATTGATTCCAACACCACCCGTGCGCCGTCATCGAATAATTGCAGCGGATGCTGTTTGTGGGGGTAGTGGTTCAGAGCATGCAAAGCCTCCGGGCTGGGATGTAATCATCGAGACCCCCGAGCGTGTGCGTCGACAAAGCCTGCAACAGTGGGTGGAAAGTCGGCCCGCAAGTTCGGCGTCTTCACTGGATTATCACCTGCCTCCACCGGTGCCGCCCCCGTCGGCGTCGGCTATAAATTTGCAGGACTATGTGAACCTCGGTAGTCCTACAGTTGGTGCTTCGATGTACAGAAATTACAACTCTAATAGTCATTCCAACCAAGGTGGCTATTACCAGCCGATTAATACACCTGTTGGCGAAGAGTCCTTTATTTATGGTTATAACTACAATTCGCATGGCTTTATACCGGGTTTGCCCCCTTTACCGCCCACGGCTCCGATGTCTCCGATACGACGACCACGGGTCGAACCATCCGCACCTCCATCTGAGGACGAAAACACTGCCACATTTGCCCATTCGAATTTATCGAAAATGGAGGGATTTATTAGCTCGGAGATGCCGGGGTTGGACAGACAGGATACACAAGTGGTAATAAATTTGAGAGTGCTTGTTTGTAAATTGCTTATATAAATAACTAAAAAACTAATAGTAAATCGGTAACAAATAATCAGTTGATATCGAGAAATAGAACCAGAAACCCGAATAAATAAATTGGTCTCGGGATAATTTCGTCAACACTTATTTGAACATTCGAGAATGGTAAATGTAATTCTTGTTTGTTGTATTGTCTGCTTGTAATTAACACGGTTAATTGGATTAAAAGTGAGTCCGTCGGTTCCGAATTGCCCCAACAACGGTTAACGCAAATCGTTAACTAAAATTGCATTTTAGCAGATAGTGGTCACCCCAGCATCGCAGGGCAGAGGGATTTCAGAATTTGCATGTACAAACAACCTGGGAAAAGCGCAACTGCGATAGATAGAATTTAAACGCGAATGAAAAATTGGACATTTTTCAAAATGTTTAAACAGCCCTGAGCGAAAACCGAGAATTAATATGGCGTATTTGTACTGGTATTTTCGGAAATGAAAGACAGATATAAACTATGCGCGCATAAATTTCAACTTTTCCAGCCGAACGCCCGACATGACAAATGTGCAACGATTTAAAATTGAAAGTGAAACAAAAAATACGCATATCTCAACAGAGTGGGGCTTGTATCTCTATAAATAGACATTTCGGGCTTTATTTATAGCTTACGTTATTTGTCTTTACTTTGTTTTGGTTTTACTTGTTATTTTATTTGCTGGTTTTAGCCCTGGGATGCTCTGCTACATTGTAGACAGTTACACTCTAACAAATTCTACAGGATGCGAGTATTCGGGAAGGGAGTGCGTTTACGATAGTAAACACATAGACAGCAAGGGAAAACGGTGGCGAATAATGCATGCTTATGCCTTTGCGCACGTGTTTGTCTTCGAGCACATGCGAAGTAAATCACTGTAGGATGCTGATCCTGTTGGAATCGTAATTCTGTCATTCGTGGCAGTTTCTTTTACTGAGCAATGCTAGTCGAAGGGAATTAGTTGCAGGGTAATCGTGTCGATATTTTTACTTCTAGTAGAATGTGTTCAGATGTTGGCTTCAGTCATGGCGTTAGCCTTTTATCTCTTTAGCTAACCAAACATTGTAATTATACATGAAAGTAATTATTACTTCCAATTGAAAGTTCCAGAAATAATAAGGCTTGCATTTTATCAGCCCAGAACACTACGTCATTACCTATAGTACTCTCTGTTTGTGTATCCATGGAGTCCCTTAGATAATTATGGAATTTAATCAAGTTTCCGCGACCGATTCTACCATGCAACATAGACATGTCAGATGATGATGAAATATCGATACTTGTTGAAATGGATCTTTTCAATTTTTCGATACATCGATATAAAAATATCGTCTTGAAAATATCAATATCGATCAAATGGAAATTCCATAGGAACGCCATCTCGAAATGAGTTTCAAAACTAATTACAGTTCCCAACAATATAGTGACATTATTTCGCATGAAATCTCGGACTCATACAGCGTTATACCTAACCTATATTCGTGATTATTTGTTGGTACAATGAAATTATAAAATATAAAAACTTATTGTTATTCTTTTGATAACGACGAAAATCGATATTTAAAGTAATACTAACAATAATAATACGCATTTCGACCTATCAGTCTTTCCAGCGAAGATAAGACATAAATAATACATAAAAGTAGATCAATACGATACATGTGTGGCAAAAAATCGATATTTTAGGATTCCAACAAACATCGATTGGTTAAGAATTATTATATAGAACCTTAAATGGTGAAAAACTGCAAGTTTGAAGTTCTAAGAATACTTCTCAGATGGCGATTACATCAATGTCATGTCAAAACGATACCAAAAATTTCGATATCGATATTATGAAAAATGAAATTGTCGATAAATTTCAAAATTTTAGGCCGATATGTCGATATTTATCAATATCGATATTTTTTGACATGTCTAATAGAAGGTGTTACCTCAGGTAGTATGCATTACCGGCAAGCATAGGTATGGAACAGTGATGATATCAAAAGTTTAATGTGTAGATTTGATCGATATTCAGGATCCGAAATGTGGCACATGTGGACCCCATTAACGCACGGCGACCCTGACGTCCGTCGCCCAGTGCTTAATTTTACAAAAAAAATATTTTGGTCATAGGGAATTCAAACATGTTAATCTTGAAATTTTTATCGCGTCCTTGGACATGCCATCATGTTCTTGGAGCTGTATCTCCCTTTTTTTACTCTGAATATGAATATTTAATGAATATGATTACTTTTACCACACCATTTAGAAGCAACCTGCAGAACATGGTTGTATGACCAGGGTTAAGGATTATGGTAATTAGATTGATACATCTGAGAAAACTCTTCTTTTGGCGATAAAACACCGACAGTCGATTCCGTCTTATTTTGGCGACTGCCGGATTGTGCCCGAGAACGGCGGATGATGCCGTGTCGGGCATTTGGCAGCGCAGTGACGTTGAAAGCTTCCACCGCCTCCTTGTTCTTTACCATGTGAAATAATGTTTTTCATTTTGAAAACATTATTTGACATTGCAGGATATTTATTTTGTTTAGTATATTCCATAGTGCTATTTGACATTGGGACCAATTTCGGAGACCTCCTGAACATATCTTAAAAATCACTTTTCACGTTGTTACTTGTCAAATTATAGAAAAACAATGTAAAACTTTATACATCTTGAGAAATGCAGAAGACTGCAGGATGAGTGTCACATGATCTAATAAAGTACATCTCATAGTATAATGATGCCAAGGCACCACTTTCTAAGTCCACTGTAACATTTTTTCCTGTTTTTCTTGGTTTTATTAATTTTTTTTTCCTTTTTCGGATTTTCACAGAACATTGCAGGCAGATTTTTTATTGCTTTGTTTACCTTTTTGGTTGTTTCTGCAAAGCCACACTTTCAGAATCTTCTGGAACGTTAGTAATTTGTTTTGCTTTGTATCAAAATCTGTAAGTGGTATATTACAACCAGAAAAGTCAACTAAGCAGTTCAGTATGAGAGATGTCCAATTTCATCAAATACTTTTCATATTGTAATCTACGCCTAGGTACTTCGTCCTATGATTATGGTATATAATGACATTCGTTTTGAATATAATTTAGTTTTATGAATTGAATAGAGCTATGGCCATATTAGTCGATGCTCTGCAAATTATTAGTAAACCTAATAATTTGCATTATTGTGAGGCAGGGGTGTCCGCTGAGTCCACTGCTGTTCAATCTGTATATTAGTGAATTAGAGAGCGAGCTAAGAATGGGTCAGGATGAAGGTGTGGTGATTGGTAAGAATAAGGTGTGGATGTTTGCGTATACGGACGATATTGTATTGGTGGCTCGAGATAGTGTTGGCTTACAGGCTATGTGAGTGAGGTGTGAACGGTTTATGGATAAGAGAGATCTGATAGGGAATGGGGAAAAAACCAAATGGATGGAGTTTCGAAAGCCGGGTGGAAGGAGCAGACCAGGGAACCTGAAATGGAAGAGAAAGGTGCTTGAGAAAGTCGACGTATTTAAATACCTCGACTTGCAGTTTAGGTATACTGGCGTATGGAAGGAGTATATAAGGTGGGCGTAAGGGAGAGCCAGGTGTGCATGGGGGAGAGTAAGGGATAAATGGGGGAAGGTGTGGGGTGGGAACTGGGATATTGCTGTGAGAATGTGGGATGCATGCGTGAGGCCCATTCTGATGTATAGGATGAAAGTATGGGGACTAGATGAAGGAGGAGTTAGAGCGAGAGCAGGTTTGGTTCCTGAAGAGTTTGATGGGGTTGGAGAAATCGACTCCTGCGTACGTGGTTCTACAGAAAACAGGCAGAATGAGCATGAAATGGGAAGCAGTTGCAAGAGTGGTGAGATACGAGGAAAGATTGGCACGAATGGGGAATGAAAGGTTAGTTAGGAATGTATGGGAGTGGTGAAGCTGCCGGGGATCCAGTGAGTGGATGGTGAGGCGAAGGCGAGCGTATGAGGAGGTGGGGTTGTCGGTGACGGTGGTGGAAGAGATGTGGGCGGAACAGGTATCAGTGGAGGAAGCTGTGAGAGGGAGAGAGAGAGGGAAGTCAAGGAGCAGGTTAGGTAAGAGAGGATAATGGGCAGTACCTACAACACAGGGTACGTAAGGGTGCAGGTTATCGGGAGGAGGCCCTGTTACTTTGGGGATAGGGGCAGAAGCGGAAGGGAGAAGACATTGCTGGCAAGGGCTAGGTGTGGCTCGGAGGAGAAAGGCGTGAAGGTCTGGATGGGGCAGGAATACACTAAATGTGTATTTTGTTTGGCAGGGGTGGATACCTGGGAGCACATGGTGAGGGACTCTGAAGGACTGAAGAAGAAATGGTTAGGGTCCCAAGGAAGAGGAGGGAATATTATCGGAAAATGGCTGGAGGAAAGCGGGACGGCTGGCTGTCATAATAAAAATAGGGTTAGGAAAGAAAATGAGAAGGGCGATCCTAGGATGATAATTGTATTGTTATAGATATAGTTTAGAGATGATCTATTCATTGTGTTACGTTGTTATTATTTAATTATTGAATGTTGTAAGTGTGCAATGGTTATACTGAGGCTGGAATGTCAATAAAGGTTATACATACATAGTAAACCTATGTAAACCTTTCGACAAAAACGACAGAATAAAAATCAGATTGTTTTAAATCTAAAAAAAAAGTAAGGTTGGTTAAGACATTCTATGCGTGTGCTTTTTTACATATCGGCGATATAAGTTAATTCATATAAGTTTGCTGGATCTCTTTTTTTATTCAAAGTACACTTTACTTTTTGCCAGTTGACAATTTGACAGTTGACAATTTTGTTTCCAGTACTGTTCACATTCCTAAATATCCAGATGAATTTTAGATAAGTTGCAGTTTAATATAATTCTTCCTGAATGCTTTTTTTTTACTTAAATGGATAAAATTTAATATAATTTCTGCTCTTTAAATGTACAATATTATATTGACACAGCTTGGCTGCAAATCTAGCAAACGTTATTAATGCCAGTTACAACGTTCTCATCCAGTAACGACATTCAATTTTGGCATGCTGAAGTTAATTAAACGAACCTTGGGAATGAAAACGATGGTTAAAAATAATTATGAAGTCAATTGTGAGTTGAGTGTTTGCTGCCTCAAAGCAAACTTTATTTATCGTCCTTCTTTCAGTGTTTTTCCCTTGCTGTCGAACTGTCAACTTTCGGTGTTTGGAAAAAATAATCATCGGTGTTATTTCCCTTATGTGCGAGCAATATAAACCTAATGGCTATAAGTTCAACGTCCCCATAAAATTTGCCTTCCATTATCAATAGATTAATAAATTATTCCGCCGAACACTTTTATTATAGCGCTATAGCGTTGTTAAAATTTTACACTTTTCTGTGAACATGGGTGGTGTTGGTTTTTTAAACACGGTAAAAGTGGGTTTATTGTGGGATTTTTCACACTAGGGCCATAATCGCCACATCAACAACGTTATTTCTATTTACAGCATGGTACTCTGAGCATATAAAGGTTTGTCATCTGTTAGCATTCGAGGCGCGTATCAACAGAGCATCCGAGCTCTTTCTGCGGTCGTAAGTTATTTATAATATTCCTACCGGCGGTATACGGGCGTTATAAATAATTAAATTTCACCGCAGAGTTTAATATCCATTTTCGCAAAATGGAATCGATGCAATCGTGTTCCGCATACAATCGTTCGTTAGTTTATCATAAAAAAGTTTTTGCATAAGTTTTGATATTGTTGAACAAATTGAGTTGCTTGTTTGATTTTGTATGATTCATGAAATATGGTCATCCGAAAGTTTTTGAAATATTAGTTTGAAACTTGTTAAATGTTGGCAATTTCTTTTTTCTTATTTACACAGCTACATTCATGGAAAACATTCATAAAATTGATTTTTAGCAAGCAACTATGAAAAAAAATATTTTCAACAGATCTTACATAGTTTTTAATCGTACAATTCGAATCTGCATTAAAACCCATTTAATATTTCAAAGTTACCCCCACCCCACCCACTGGGGGTGAGGGCTTAGTATACCTCGATCATTTTGCCCCCATGGAATGGTTACTATTTGTTTACGCAGAGGGCTTATTTAGCAAGACATTTGAAGTTTTCTCGTTAAAAAACTCACGCGATATGTATATAACTAACTTAGTTCCCATGATCGATGGCGGATTAAGTTCGTCCAAGGCCCCAGGCGTTTAAATTTTAGAGGGTTCATTCTATATCGGCTGGTCGTGGGGTCAAATAATAGAGTAGAGTGCCGTCTACTATACCTACGGGGGCCCATTTTATACCGGGGCCCCTTACATGCACTTAGTCTGCCTTTTGGATAATACGCAATTGCCTATGATTTTATAATATTAATCCATTGTTGCAGCTTAGTAAAGGCATGAAATGGACAAATTTACATTTTCATTCTATTGGCCGAGGACAGAAAATAGTCCATGGTTATTTTTAACAGCGGAAATAACTTAGCTACCAGACTCTAATGTCAAAAGTTCACCTGAATAAAATCGATCCGGCCAAATAATTAAGATGCATTGTCATTTTCCTATACCTAAAACAGTTTTATAATCAATTGTATCCGCTAGCCTAGAGTTTGTAAGAATTGCTACTCATCTGTATCAGATTTCTTAACATCGATCTTATTTTACTTAGTTGAAAACAAGATCCAGCAATCGAAGTCAATATTCAGATAGTTGTGTTTAGCAGAATGTAAAAATTCGAATATAATACGAATTTGCAAAATTCGTCCATCAGGCACTTAAGTCGTTTAGTCATGCGGCCACATGACTGTCTCGTCAACTCGGCAGTTGACCACTTTCGCTATTTTACGCTACTGTATTATTGCAAGCAACCGCATGCGAGCATATATGCGATGGCATCGATAATCGGAAGTGCATTTACCCGCATCGCACGCGCATGCGGCAATGACTTACTGAGTCGGAGGCGTGCATGCGCTCGCTCATATTAATCAGTCGCATCGATAGACTGGCGGTGTCAACTCGACGACGACGACGGCCACGCTGTTTCCATTTTTACCAGACGACGCGAGTGCATCCTTACGCGATCATGTCGCGCGGGTGCGCGTATAAATAGTCTCCCGGCGGCTACGCCAAAACAACGGCGGTGCGCGAACCATACGACAGTTGCGCATTACTTAAGCCCCCGCGCGTGCACCACTTAAAGCGGCTGCCGGTTTTGCCTACTCGTAAATGGAATACTATCTGAATAGTAATGTTTTGCGAAGTTTATCATGATCATGATAGTGCCTCGCGTCGAGTGATATGTGTGGTCCGTTGAAGGATTAGCTTGCGTCCAACAAGGACCAATTACAGTTGGGCGGTAGAAACAAACAATGCGTGATTTATCCGCGGGCGGCAAGAAAGGAGGGGCGGCTGTCGCTGCAGCGGTCGCCTTCCTCGAGCGACATCATCAACAGCAACAAAAGCCCATGTTTCATCAACACTATGGACCGCAATCAGCGGAAACGATTGCAAAAACAGAGAAAACAAACAACGCTGGTGGTGACGACGAGGAAGACACCTCGCATAAATTACGCATGCCACCGACGGACACAGTGGCAGAAAAACGGAAGAAGTTTGACATGCACCGACCACGGTCGTTCTCACGACAGACTAACGAGAATAGCGATACGCGTCGCAGCAACGTTGAGAAGACATTACACCGGGAGACCAGTCCTGGCACCTTCGAGGGAGCCGTCTTGGACTTCGATCTGACAGCCGAGGATGTTCAAAAGTTCGTCGCAGAATCCATGAGGAAGATCGAATCTGCAACGCAAGGTATAAACGTGTAATTCTCTAGGACCTTGTTCCATAAATTGTGATAAATGACATTCCGGGCGCTCTGAAAGATTTTTTTTGAAAACAGAAGTACAAGATGTGATGATTGCCTCAACAGCCTCCGAGTATATTGCATCTGATGATTTTGAGGATTCTTCCACGGAAACAAGCTCGAATTCTATTAACGGTGGTAGTACTTCCGAATCAGATGATGATGGTAAAGATGTACCCATCGGTTTGGCGACTATCGCGGAAGAGGAAATAGGTCTCAGCAGTGGTCTGCGTTCCTCTGATGAAGGTATATGGCAGCGCACGTAAATATTTATGAACTAAGTACAATTAACTTGGTCACATCAATCTCGCCAATTTGTCGACCTAGTATACCAAAGGGACAATGCTCTGCATCCAGCATGCAAATTCTGTATGCTGGGAGCTCGCGCAGAATGTCCCTGAATAATTGAGATATTGCGCCGGAGACAGGACATGCGTCGTTTCCATGTAGTTTAACCCAATTTGTATTGTTCGCGTTAAAGATGTTAAATTACGTCGTGCGATGTTTTCGAGCACGCACTTTTCTTTGTAAGATGAAGATAGATAATTTCAAGTTATAATTTGTTCAATTTGCACGAGCGTAGAGTGAAGGCACCTTATTTTTTTCGTTATAAACATAAAATAAACCTGGCAGTCTGGAAAGCATTACAAAATGAAACTAGCTCAGAGAATTCACGTTTGCAGGCTATGTTTGAGGCTGCACTATTTATATTTGCATGTTCCTGTTTGTTATGGCGTGTGTGCTAGTAATATCTGCATTTCTGGAATAGTTTTGTTTAATTTGCTTTTCACTGTGCGCAATACCGTAAAAATCTTAACACAATTTGTGTGTTGAAATTAAATTGCTTCAAGAAATTCACAACAGAGGCAACTCACATTTTCGGATTGGTACTCTGGATAATTTTGTCTTATTTAGAATGTACGTATATTCTTTTGTTTTTTTTTTACCATCATCTGGTTTCTTGGCAGTCATAAATTTAGCTAATGTTGCTTTAATTCAAATGATTTCTATTTTTCTTGGAATTTGTTAGGTCTAGCTTATTTTCGTTGCGATAAACATTGTTCCGAAAATATTCTTGCAACCTTTAATTTCCTTTTTTTTTCTCGAAAATCCAAATGTACCCAATAAATATGTTGGCCGGTAATTCTCAAACCATGTTTCACGGTTAAAAGTGTTCCGTCAAATATTGGATATGTAATAAAAGATGTTTGAATAACCGGCAATTATCCACAAAATATTAGGATAAGAGTAGCCAAACAAAGGGAGTTCTAGCTAAATTTTACGTGTTATTTTAGATGGGCCTAAAATCGGCCAAAAGTGGTGGGGATAAAAAAAAGGTGACCAATGAGAATCGTGTATTTTCCCGAACATTGCCGAAGTGTCACGAGGTTTGAATATGACAGGCCACCATTTTAGATTTTTGACATGTCCTTGATCAAGGTCATAGTATTTTCCGATGGTTGTCAACGAATATTTTGTTGGCTGTCTCAGAATTCTAATTTAAATGGCGACCTGTCAAATTCAAACCTCCTGACATTTCGGAAATGTTCGGGAAAATACACGATTCTCATTGGTCACGTTTTTTATCCCCGCCACTTTTGGCCGATTTTAGGTCCATCTAAAATAACACGTACAATTGAGTTAGAACTCTCTTTGTTTGGCTGCTGATGTGTTTGTTTTTGCATTTGCAAAGTCCCAAGAGGGACCTCTTCCATTGGGTTGGTTGAAATTTGCTACTCTATGACACTCCTGCGTTAGAAACAATTTTGGTTATCTCAGCGCAAACAGGCTACAAACAAAAAACACTTATCTCGCCCGTAACCCAGTGCCAACCTAAATTAAGGGGACATAATTCAGAAACGTGATCGTCCCCATCACGGATACTCTACAAGTTGTCTTCAGTTCTATTCCTAGCCAAATCGTCCACTTCTCGTAACCGCAACGGGTTTTCTGAAAACTCCACATTCCGTGAAGTTTTCCTCGTCTTAACTTTAGCCATTACATCACGTCTTCCTTTCGACACTCAACACGTTGCGCCTCTCCCCTGGCAAACATGTCTTCGCCACTATCTTTTGCAAATTGCACTTATTTCCTAGGTTGTCCCAAGTTTAATGTGGCAGATGTACAACTACTCAACGTATGTTGCGTGTACACTTCGTATTGGTCGTTTCGGTGCGCACAGTTTCCGGGTTCACGTATAGTGTTCACATTTCGTTCGTTCCTGTGTAGCTTCTGAATGTCTTCTGGAAGCCGACGCATCGTCGATGTAGAAAAGCGTTGGCGTGCCGCCAATACCCGTTCGTAGGTTTGATCTGTATTCGTCGGCTGTGTGTCCGATGCAGCACGCACCCTTCCATGTGCATAATGAACAAATTGAGAGTGCCTGGAGAGGCAGCGCCGCAAATAGATTCTTTCCCGAGCTGTTTTCGTAAACGCACGGCGCTCCATACTTTTCGTTTTTAACGGAGGCGTGCGTGCAACTTGTGCAGTAGTGGTCCAATCACGCTCCGCACGCGTTGCTCTTACATTTCCACTCGTTTTCTTCCTCTGTAAAAGTCACTCTCTATATGTGTGCGCGTGTGTTTACCACCGCACGTCGCCGGAACCCCGACGGCCACCTTCACACATCGTTTCGCTCTTAACTTCCGTTTTTTATCGTTGTTTTACGTCGTATCTGTTTGTTCTTGTCGTGATTTTTGGCGGAGGCGCCGAGGGACCACGCCCACCCTGCGAATTCGACACATTTAGTGGCGACGCAATCTACAAACATGATCCTGGTGTAATGGTGTTGCATTAATGGTACGTCTCGATAAATGGAATCGCGAAATGCTGTTCAGTTTGACAGGATCGCGCAGCTGGATTCGCACAATCACAAAACGCTCAACAACAGGCGGTTGAAGAAACGGCTGAATGCTTCAAAATTGAATTCGAAACCGACAAACGGTAATTATCTCCGTCAACCGAGATTAACAACTTAATTTATTAGATGGTATTTTTGACAACGGGATATTTATAAATAAACATCGTTTTCTTTGATATGAAATCAAGCACTTTTTTATATTTTAATGAAATTCTCCAAGTGAAGAAAAATTGTGATTAACATTCCATTGGGAGAATCTTTCTGAAATGTTAATTTCCCAACTTTTCACGCGATACACGCTTTTCATAGAAAAAATGAAAGGAATGTCCGGACAGACGTGGAATTTAAATGAGTAAATTTGAAAAAAATGGAATTAATGTATATGCTTGAAGTCAGTAAATTAATTACATGTTTCTTATATAGGGCAGAGGGGTAGCATCACAAAGCCGATATAAATTACATTTTTGCGCGCGCGTATTGTTCGCGCCCCACTGTGTAGGACTATATTTGTTTAGGTTGGTGCGCTTTTTCCGTTTTTTGCTGCAATCCATTGCCTGTCTCAAAACCTGCCGACCTGCCCCCCCCTCAAGCTCTCTGCGCTAGGTTTGCTCGCTCCAACGAGCCCATCGCGCTGCAGGACGACCACCGACATAATACCATAATATGTTGATTTATTTGATACAAAAGCGGATACAGGGACAGGCATTATGTACACAACATGCACGATGCTCGTACACAGTACATCAGTGTATGAATAAACGTGTGGCTTGTAAAACAAGCAGTGCAGCAGTAACAAACAAAAAATAGCTCGGCTATCGCCGCATTTAATCGAGCGTGCAATGCAACATGATTAGTCTGTTGCCACTGAAATCAGTCACTCGAAAATTGTTTCTCGATTAGTCTGATGACCTCTCCGAAGCAATCACGGATTTATTGCTGGAAATATGTTGACGCGTATGTTTATCTCCAAGCTGCACGTTTGTGTGACATTGTTGATCCTTTGATGAATTACATTTTATGACAAACTGGAGTCGAAGTTCGGTACAGTTTAACCCAATAGTAACTTTTCGACGTCTTTGTTCGTTGTGTAAAGGGTCTCAATTGGGCAGGAAGCAACGGTCTTGAGCTGGGGCCAGACAGAAAAAAAGAGAAGTTTATGTCACAGTCAGACATATTATTGCCCTTTTATTGTGTAAGTGACGTCTACTCGTGCGCCACGAAATTAATAACTGGCGCACGGACGTTGGCGGCGGGCACTGGCGCAAGTTGAGTTGGAAGTTGAGAGCTGGGGCACGTACCGCCCCAACGGGAAAACGGGAAGCGACACAAGAGTAATGTACGTAAAGTACTCGACTGCGTTGCGGGGAGTCTTGCTCCACTTGACAGGTTGAGGGATACTTGAGTCTGGAAACAGGTAATCATTGGAGATATTCTCTTTATTGCTATTGGTTGTACGCCATAGTTTTCGAATCTATGTTTGAAGGTACAACAATAAATACTACAGGTTCACGGATTTAAGTTTTGATATTTTGAAAAATTTTGAAAAAGAATTGAAATTCGGGAAATAAGTTTTAGAAATCTGATTTCTTTCCATATTGGTATTTTTTTTTTGTCTTGGACTATTTGAGATCTGGCCAGACCAATATTTTTTGTGCAATCTTCTACGTTTTGAATATTTGAAACATGTTCTGCATTTTTTGCAATTCTTAAATGTAAAGGCTGACAGAATCTCTACGATTCTCCTTCCTATCGTGTCCATACTATGAATTTATAGAAGTATACAAAATGTTGCTTTTCCCAAAGGAAAACATCGTTCAAATTATATTCGTTTGCAGACGTCAGACGTCTGTTCACTGTTTGCGACAGTTGATTATCTCTCCATTGCGAATGGTAAGGCTTGAAAATAAAAGCGAGCAAGTGCTACCGACGTCTGTAAATCGATGCCCATTGACGTTGATTGTACGAAACAGAAGCCTAGCTTGAGACTGGTAGTGCTCTGGTTTATTAATTTCGAATTGCCTTAGCGCGAGGCATGTCGGTATTTAAGTTCGTTCTCATTTTCAAACTCAAGATTCGATTAAAGATGTTGGAGTCGGTTCGCAGTATGATTTATTGTTCTTCCTGGATTTGTTTTGCCCGCACCCAATCTATTTCAAGCGAACCTTTCATGCACCAAGTCGCGAACCACGCCGCCTCCATTTACGCAAACTTCTTCTATTACTAAATACTCTACTTTTATGACGCCGCGCGGGATGTGTATGTCTGGTTCGCACGAATTCGCATGGAATGAAATAGGAAATTAAATTCCACTCGAAAGTAAACATAGGAAACAACTTGAAAACGTATTAGCTCTATGCTTCCATAGCGGAGGTAGCCGCTTTCAAACCGATTAAATCAGTTGTGGCTCAAGTGGGCGAATTGCATGTGTATACCCGCTTGTTTTCCGGTTTTAATGCTCATTGCTTTTTAAACCGCCGCGGCGCATTTCGTTTCCGCCACTTGTGAATCACGTTCTTTCGCATTTCGCTCGGTTGGTGGATAATTCATGCTAAAATATACATCGTTCAGATGCCAGCAGCGATGATGGATCGTCAACGCAAGAGGAGGAGAGTGCGGCGAAGCTCAAGCAGGCGCGCAAAAAGCCGGATGTCGGTGCAAAGCGACCGGAATCGCCTTCCTCGGATAGCTCCTCTTCCACGCCTGGTGTCGGCGTAGGGACACACCGGAAAGGTGCGCTTAACTCTACTACACAACTCCAAGCAATCCGCAACCACAACAACGTGTATCGTGAACTTTAAATCAACTCCGCAGATAGTTCAACACGATGCAACGGGGATTTCCAGTGGATTCCGCCTAAGCACTCCTCGCCCCTAACGGACGCCAAACCGCCGATAAATCGCAATTATTCACATTCAGGTAGCGCAGGACATCGGGATAGGGATCGAACGCCTCGCAGGAGCGTCCAGGGTGACAAATCGGCACCGGGGAGCTTGGATCGTCGCCGGAATAGTTCACCGCGAACGGATCGCCACGAACGAGATCAGAAATCGCGGTCATCGTACGCACTCAAGTCGCCCCCGAGGTTGGATGATTTTGTAAACCCGGCCGCTTTCCACACTTGTAGTACCGGGCATAATAGTCACATGCCAACACCTGGGGTTGGTGGCTGCCAGAATTGGTGCTGCAATCCTTCCAGTCCGGCGGAGTATTATGAGAACTTCCATCGGCGGCACGAACGCCTGGATCCGATGCGATACGGAAGTAATCCGATGCTCATGTGTGGCGGAGGAGTTCCTGGAGACCAACAACAACGTGGAAGCCATCCAAATCTCTACGCCAACACCAGCGGCAGCCACCTCGAGTATCAATCGAATTTGTGTGGATGCGGGTGCGGTTATCCACCCATGATGATGCCGCCTTTCTATTACGATCCGCGTGCGTATCATTGGGGCTCACCGTTGCATTCTAATAAGGTACAATCACAAACTGGAAATCCCATCTTTTCGTCTAACAAAACAACCTTGTGACTAACCAATAACTTACTAGATCTTAACGAAGGCAAATTGACTTACTCCCAATGATGGGTCGCATTTTTACCGTGATTGAGGCTTGCCTTGGGGAGGTTTCTAAGTCTATACGAAGCGAACAAATCTAATTTGTGAATTATTAGCTTCCAGATCAAGATGAGCGTGTGCGCAAACTACAGCAAGAGCGCGACAATCTGCAACTCCAAGTACAAGTCCTCAGTGAACAGATCGATGCCCAGAATGAAAAGATTTCCGATTTTGAGAAGTCGCTTGCCGAAAAGAAGCAGATGCTTATTAGCGCCGAGGACACGCTTCAAAGAGTAAGTAATCTGATTAAACGAATGCCTTTTGTCTTCAATTTGTGTCCCTTTTACTTCCTTTGGTGAATTTTTGCGCACATATTTCACTTCTGCACATTTTCGCGATGTAATTCAACGCAATTGCAGGAGATGTTGTCGCGTTCCTCACTCGAAACTCAAAAGTTGGAATTGATGTCGGCGATGAGCGAGATGAAGTTGCAGCAGGCAGCCTTGGAACGCGAAAATCTGGAATTGAAAACCGCACAGCAGCAGCAGTTGGCGAATAGTGCGTTCGAAGCCAAGAAAGCTGCGTTTCTAGCGCGAATGTCACCACAGCCTACGCTCACGTCTACACCTGTGCATGCTAGCAATCATGTAGGTTTCAAAAAGTTACGCCAGCAATATTTTGATAAGTGGATGTAGAAAATATGGGACGTTCATTATTTTTATCGGATAGGTGCTGCGGAAATCTCCATCACCCAGCCCTGTGGGTGGGGCTCTCGCGTCACCCCGTCGCAATGATGGAACGGATCATCAATCACCCAAGGTAATTATTCGCAATTACAACTCTTCCAGAATGGGCCGCGATATCGATTGCGACCATTAGTAGTCCTCACAGTGCGCTTCTCCATTCGCCGACCCTTCATCACGAAACAAATTGTTGCAGACGCCGCCGGCGAATTACCGCCGCCAGATCGAACTGCAGTACTCCAGCCTGCCGCGGCAGCAGTTCCTAAGTAATGGCAGCACCTCGTTCTCGGTGGTAGACGCGAACGCGAATTCATCGTCCTCATCCTCATCGGCTGGTGCTGCTGTTCTGAATGGAGGGGCGAAGAAGGGAGTGGCATTTGGTATGGGGCTTTCATCACTACTTGGGGTTAAGGCCAGGGGGCATTCGGTGCCCAATCTAGGTGAAGCAAAAATCAAACGAATCGTGTGTGCACCACTCTAACGGAAATGCTCACAAATAGCTAAAAATCAACCAATAGCTGGAGTAGCTATTTTTTAACGATTGCATTGCAATCGGCGGCACATTATCACCTTTTAAGTTTTTTGCAAGTGTAGGCTCTGAACATTTAATTTACTAATTTAATTCACCAATTAACACCGAATGTCTAGCATTAAGTCACATATAGCTTGGCACACACGTCTATTTCTCTCTTGTGAAAGCATTGCGCGCATCTTTTCCGCATTGTTTCATCTGCGTTTATGTTTGGAATGGCTTGCTGGAATGTGACGTGCTTTGCATCATTCATTTTGGTCGTCATTCACCTGATACGGCGAAATTTAATGTCCGAACTTTGCGGAATTTCATTTTTCCAGCGGAAACAGAAAAAATCGTTATCGGAGAATCGCACAATCCAAGCGTACCACAATCACCGTCACTTCAATTCAACAACAAAAAAGGAATTAAAAAGATGTTCGGTATTAATTCCACTATATTTTCTTTAGTTCATAGTTGTTACTATACTTTGACTGGGTAGTTCAGTTCTAATGGCTTTGCCTTATTTAGGAAAGATTCGTCGATCAAATTCGGGTACCCTTGATGATTTCTCCTCCAACTGCACCGATTTTCAGAGAGGTGGAATTCGAGCAACAGCATCGGCCCGTTTAGGGTGGAGTGAACCAACATCGTGTATTACAAAGTACGCTATTACATAGGAAATATTGTTGCAGGCAGTTGTGAGATGTTTAATATTTGCTTTGGCAGGCCAGACAAACCGTTCGCCGAATGGGATACGGAAAATATCTGCGACTGGTTGCAAGATCTTGGTTTAGATCAATACGTTGGAGACGCAAAACGATGGGTGAAGAATGGGCAGCAACTCCAGGAAGCCAGTATGAATGAGATCGAAAAGGAGTTAATGATTAAGAATCCACTTCACAAGAAAAAGTTGCAACTCGCGTTGAATGACATTGATGAAAATAGTTCCAGTGATCCTTATTTGTCTAAAGCTGGTGCGTCAACTATTATAGTTCACCAGGTCATATATAAGACATTTGTGGATTTATAATTTGCAGGAAAATTAGATACAGCTTGGGTATTGCGATGGCTAGATGACACCGGGCTGCCACAACATAAGGAAAACTTCCTACTAAATCGTATCGATGGTCGTGTTCTGCATCGTCTCACCATGGACGACCTTGCCATGCTGCACGTGACTGCATTGCTGCATGTGGCGAGCATCAAGCGTGGTATTCAGGTACTGCGTGAAAATAACTATGAACCAGGCTGTCTACAACGGCGTACGCTCCCAGAGGATCCCGAACATCCTACAGCAAAACAGATTTCCCTCTGGACGACGCATAGGTATTTCATTTACTCTATTAATCTGGAGTCTTTCTCAAGTTATTCATTTGTTGCTCTGCTTTTTCCTTCCAACATTCTTACTCATATCCTTGGGCAACTTTCAGAGTCATGGAATGGTTGAAAGCCGTTGACTTGGCAGAGTACGCTCCAAATCTACGCGGTGCTGGCGTGCATGGAGGGCTCATGGTGCTCGAGAACAAATTCAACGCCGAATTACTCGCCGCTCTGCTGAGTATCCCTGCGAACAAAACACTCCTAAGGCGACACCTCAATACGCACTTCAAGGAACTGCTCGGCAAGGATGTCATACAGGCGAAGCGCGAGGCAGAGGGGACGCTGGGCTATATCCCATTGACGCCCTCGGCGAAACTTAAGGTTTACCTTTTTTCCAGCAACCCTAACTTTCAACCGCCATAATTTTAACATTTTCAGGTTGCTAAGAAATCGCATTTCTCGCTCAAGCGAAGTAAGAGCAAATCCGAGGCTGACTACGGAGACTTGGTTTGTCCGCTAAATGCGAACTCAGGTGAAAATTGTCAGAATGGTTCTCCTAACATTGGTGTAAGTTACTAACACTTTTAACAAACTTTAGCATTTGATATTTTTGGTATTATGAAAACATTCTATTCTCCCGGGTCCACATATTGTGAGAAAGGATGAACACAGAATGTTTTCGGTGATGAACATGTTTTCTATAATTATCTGGAAATACATAGCTTTCAATCTTTATTACCGACGGAATGAACTTTGAACACGTACGAAAAAGGCTTCCAAAGAGCTTTGTTAAATGATGTGCTCTTTGTTTTTTCATGCTTTGCGCACATGGCACGGCCGAATGGCATTAGGTTCCGGAAATCATGGTTATCCATTGTTAAATTACTAACATGTGACGTTATATAGTTTTACTTAATCTAATTAATGGAATAGTTAGAGAGTCTCATAGGTTCGTCATGAATCTCTAGCATAATTTACGTAGACAGAATATAATTTCATTGGTAGACTTTTTTGTTCTTACAAGGGAATTGCCCGAACTGTTCGTTACAAAATCTTTGATTGATAAGGAATTTGAAAATACTTGATCCCGCCACCTTAAGGTTATTGAGCGGGCGCGCTGCCACCTACGCAAAGAAGGCAAATTGCTGGCGAGTTAAGGAAACATTTAATTTTGTACGGGCCAACGGCTTGAAACAGCGAAAAATTCATTAAGAAAAATATTTTCAATATAATGTCAATTCACGAAGAAGTTTTCAATCAAATTATTGACGCACAGTTCACGCATTCCCCTTGTTAGTTGTGCCAACAAATTAACAATATGAACGCTTTTGTAAGATATGCATAGAACTGCGACTTTGCTTCAGGTTCGTTCTAGCTGCAGCATGATTTGCTTGCCTTGCAGCTAACAGCTTACAGTACTATTGCTTTTGCTTAAATACTTTTACTCTCATTTTTTTTATAAGTGAATGATTTTATTTCAATATGTTTAGATGACGAAGAGGAACGGAAAGGAAGAGGTTGTTTATCATCTCGTTGAAGAGGACAGTATGTCGAGTTCCTCAACGAACTCGCCGTTACCTGAGAGACACGAATATTAGGAACGGTTACTTTGTGTTCCCGGTTGGAGAAACTAATGGGTTCAAGGGTCAAGCACTATTTTTAAGATTTGACAATCAACCAAACACAGTCCGTGCTGGTTTAATTTCACTGTCCCACTATACGACATTGAAACGTAATTTATTTAATTCATACAAGTACATTTACTTTAAATAGGATTTCAGTAGGTGGCTTTTTGGGACAACTTCTTTACTCAATGCAAGTAATGCATATGAAGTTCCTTGCTGCTAATATAAGGAACGTTCTTGTTCTTTATTGATTTTGGAGATGACATAGGAGATAACACGGAATTTAGTCTTCCCCCAAGAGAATTTAGATCTGCCTTAATTAATACCAAATGATGTGTAGTACATCCAACAATTTCTAAGTTAATATTGGAAATAACCGACCACAGATATCTCTGCGAGTGTAATCATTGTGCATTTATTAAGTTTAGATCTTGGAACATTTGTAAGAAACTCGTAGAAGAAACCAAATAGCCCTAATGAAAACTATCAGACAATATACACCTAGAAATTATTAGATGTAGCCAATTTGTGCATGTACTTGCAGACTTATTAGTGCCAAATGCAAAACAAAGTAAATTGCATGAGTTGACTTGTAGTATTTTACATGATAACCACAAGAAATATTTTAATGATACGATATATATTTAAATATACTTTTTATTGAGGTTGAACCAAAAAAATGTTATTTGTTGTGCGAGTATTGCGTAAAACATGTATTATATCACTCGCATTTATTGGTGGCTTGGAGGCGTTTCGGTGCATTCGTGTGTAATCATTGTAAACCTTATTTAATCACTTTGAAGATCTTAACAGATAAATATCTATTAAAACTAAGTAGCATTTGTTACCGGATATAATAGCAAACAATATATAGAATATTAGCATGTAGCCTTTCTTTGGTTCGATTGAAGATTTTGCGAAATTGACCAAATTTTGTATAATTATAAAGAAATGATGCGTTTAAATGTTTTGGAACTTGCCCTTTATACCTGAAAATTTAATTTTATTGAATTAATCTTAGTTTTAAAAATATTTGTGCATTCAATTTTCTTTACATTATAAAATTGAATTTTGAAGTCATTAATATATGATAAAGTAAATGAAACTAAAATACAATGCATATATCACAATGTTATAAATAAACTTATTCATTATGATACATATATTGTTTTTGCTATAGGTTTTTAATTGATGCATGATTACGTTGAAGTGAGCAAAGATGGTAAAGAGGATTTTGCAGTTTTGTTTTCCTCGACTGATATTGTTTTAACATCATCATTAGATTTGGGCCTTCCCTTGATGTCCGGTTTCCCTTTATTTTCCATGTACTTGCGTTTTTGTTCGTGGGCATGTTGAATGCCAGCTTTTTCAGCCGGATTCAATTCTAAGAGTTTCGGATCCATGCTCATCCAATCCGAACTGAGGATCTGTTCCACACGCCATCGTTTCGAGACTTCCGGTTCAAGAAGGCGAGTGGCTGTTTTTTTGACTTGTTCGCTGAGTGCGTCTGCCACTTTTGCACGGAATCTCCATCGCCGATTAATTTGCTGTTCGTACAGCTTCTTGATATTCGCATCGTCGAATGGCATAGCTTTATTTAACATAATGTAAAGTATTACACCCAACGACCAGATATCGGCGATTTTGGGATGATAAGGTACTCCGCGGAGAATCTCAGGCGCTGCGTAAGAAAGTGAGCCGCAGTAGGTCTCACTGGTCACTCGCTTTCCGCTGAAATCGATGACGAACCGCGCGAAACCAAAATCGGCGAGTTTCAAGTTATAATTACTGGTGATGAGGGCATTCTCACACTTGAGATCACGATGAGCAATCTCCATCTCATGCAGATATTGTACGCCGAGGCAGAGTTGCCGCATCCAAACTCGACATTGAGCTTCTGATACACCGCCCTTCTTGACGATGAATTCGAGAAGATCGCCACTTTCAGCGAACCGCATGAAGATGAAGTACTTGTTCTTGCGCTGGAAAATGTTCTGAACGTGAACGCAATGAGGGTGGTTGAGCTTGACCAAGATGTCCAGCTCACGCGGTAAGAACTTTTTGACAAAATCCTTGGGTGCCTTGGCAGTGTCGATCACTTTGCATGCCAAAGTCTGCGTTTTATCCGGTTCTTTGGCATTTGTGTATTCGGTGAGGAAGACTTTCGCATAGCTACCTTCGCCAAGTTTCTTTATAAGCTTGTAGCCTCTATTGAATAAGACGTTCTCTTCGGATATTGATGTGATTTGGTCTTTGGACATGTCGATTTAAAATCACAATAATTTGTAACGAAAATTTTTAAGGAAAATGGAACATTGGACTATATCTTTGGCGAAATTTTGAAACATGTGACACAAAATGTCACCAATAACAATATTAATACATTTTGAGTTTAATAACAGGGACTAAATGATATGTGACATTTCACATTGAGAAAACAGCCCAGGAAGGTACAATGGGATATATACCGACATATTGCTGACAAAAAATATTAGAAAAAAAGAAATGTAGAAAATAATCAAATACCTAGACATCATATAGATAACGACCTATAGGCCTTCTAAGAATGGGACAATATAATACCCATCAAAGGGCACTACGAAATATTGGGTCTGGTATAATTGCGACGAAATGTCATGGGAGAAGTTCAATGAAATGTGTATGGGCATATGAATAATGAATATGATGAATATATATGACAGTTCTTGCAAGAATGGTTGGAGAAAAAAGCGAGATGGGCGATGGGTAATTCTTTGGATAAGTTGGGATTTGACTGTTATTATTGAAATTGAAGGAGTGTTGAAACTGTATCGCAGGGCTGCCCTACCTTCTCGCATGATTTATTTAGTTCGCGCATTCGTCTTGTGCGACCACGCGAGCTGAAACACAAGTCAAAGTCGAAATTTGAAATTAGTTTATCTGCACGTTTCGGTATAAAACCGAAAGAAGGTTGAAGATCTTTCAAATATCACGTCGCAATCGATGGATGAAATAAAATCTTTAAAATGTGTGGTTGTGATGAGTCGTTAGGAGTGGTGAAAATCAAAGGTAACTTGGAACTGTAACAAAACCCTAATTGCAAACCAACCCTTCATTTATGTAATAAAACTAAATCATACATCATCAAACATTTCACCAAAAATAGAAAGTTTTTGTAAAAATGGTTGCGCTTTGCAAGACATCAACGAGTAATTCTGTTCCCACGTTACGTTAGGTTGTTTCCCACGATTACGTATCTTCATCAACATTTCTTGCAAATTGTACTTCTTTTCGGTAGGTAAAGGTTGCTCTAGAAACTCAGGAAGAATGCTTCTTTCTTTTTCAATCTTCGGATTTGGTATTATTTGTACAGTGGCTTCGTCCTCTGACTCAACAGTAACATTAAATGTCTCATCATCCATTTGATAACTTTTTGAAGACTCCGTCGTAATTTCATCTGAATCACATACTGGTTCTGGTTCCTGCAACTTGATTTCCTTCTTTAATTTCTCCATTTTCACACCGCGAAACGCATTCTTATTGGAAAGTAATACATCTAAATTATGCAGTTGCAATTTCGGAACGGTGTGACAGCAGTGCAACGCCGCAGGATCGATGGGATGCGCCTCAGTATTGAAAATATAGCCACCGGCATCAATCACGCATTTTCCACTCGGTGTGTCAATCACTGTACCATGCTGTCCTGTATTGTGAATGAAATTATCGACGTCGAAGAGCAGATAGAGATATTTCGTTGTCTCGGCAAGGAAAAACGACTCCATTCTATCTTCTTTCTTGTGATCTCTGACATCTTTAATCTGTGGAAAATATATTGCAGGATATGAAACAATTGAATATTTTTTACATACTGTTGCATAGCCACAGGGGGTTTTAGCGCTGTGTTGAATACTTCTTAAGATGTCCACTCCAGCTTGTAGTAGGAAAGGATTGCCTGTAGCTCGATGCAGATACATTAGAGATTCAACCAATTCGGGCCTCAAGGGGTAGTTTTCTCTATTTGTCCCAGCTTCCATTTGGGGAATGTTGTAAAATTCAGGTGTGAAACCATATTGAGTCCAAACTTGATGGTAATTATGAAGAGTTTTCATAGCATTTGATGTTTCTCCTAGAGAATAGCATGGTTTCTATATTTTATATAAAATTATGATTTTTTTCTTAAAAGGTAACAAAAGGCATATAATTTTCTTTATGAAAATCGTACCGATATAATAGTATATTATCGGTATCGGAAGGTATTATTAAAAGTGTCGAGGAAAAACGAACAAGTATCGGAAATACATGAAAAGGTTTGAGTGCCCCCTACCATTATAAAGACATGGATCAACCATGATACCTGCAGTAGACGATTTGTTTTCTCAAACGGAGAATATCAAATCGTATACCTATTCCTTTTGTGCCTCATACACCACCTCAAACATGAGTACTTATTAATATAAATTACAAATTTTAAAAATTACCAAGTAAGCTAAGCACTCCTGGCCAATAGGCTTCCAATGATTGAAAGACTGGAATTGTAACTTGTCCCTTCGTCATGGACACCCACAGATACCAATCATCCATCTTCAAATACTTATCAATTCCTTTGCGCGCTGCATGAAACATTTCCAAGAGTTCCGCCTTCTGCAATAGGATCGATCCCTTCAGCAAATACTCGAAATATGAATCAACGCCACTCCCAATTCCGGAATCTTGAGCTGTCCATCGACCAGTGGCAATATCGATATGATTACCAAACAAACCAATCTGAGACCTATGTCTGAACAAAGAATGCAACGCGTTCATTGCAACTTCCTCATATATAGGATCACCAGTCAATCTGCTCAATGTTCCAAACTCGAGAATATATGTCCCAACACCAGCTGTACATGTCACAGTTGTCTCACCCCTTGGTACACCACTTTGTAAATTTACTGTACCATAGGGCATACCAGTGGGTGTATCAAATGCAATAATCAGTCTTCGTGCCACGTCCTCGGCAAGTCTTAAAAGTGGGCCATTACATGGCCATCCAGGTTCTAATTTAGTACCAGCCCTATTAATACCAACAAATTATTTCCATTTGCTATTGATAAATATGGAAGATATACTTATGTGATAAGAGATGAGCACTTAATAATCCGCCAATGATTCGTATATTTGTCTCAAATACTGAAACATTTATATTTGAATCAAAATTTTCTTTGGTTGTCAAAATATCCACAACTCTCTGAAATTCGGTGTAATTGCCCATTATTGCAAGTGTATCTAATGCATCGATTAACGTAAGAGAATAACTGGAAATGATATTCTGTGAGAACGCTTAATAGTCTTTTATAATAACTATGGTGTACCTCCCGTAAGTATCAATACCATCACAGCTTAATGGCCTGAGTTCATCGTAAGGATACGCAAATTTCAAATAGCTATCATAGGCATGATAAAACATTTCCTTTACTTCATCCCTGAAAAAGTTATCATCCAAATTACTTGATTATTCGACCATGTAATACTAACCTAAATCCTTGTATTTCCTTCTTGGTATAGGTTCTTAATGCATAGCAATTATTGTTTATTAATACAAACAATATAGTTATGAGTTTCATTAGGCGCAGTTTCTTCATTATTAAAGGTATTTTAATTCATTGTTGGAAGTACGTGTAGGGCATAAGACGTAGTGTGCTGTGTTTCATACACGAATCATATGGTAGTGTTTACTTGCTTTGACATTTC
>WSZQ02013768.1:22516-35461 GCA_019419845.2 Weissflogia rhopalogaster | reverse complement strand
TCTTCGAGTATCAAAATCACTAGCTGCCATAAAATGCGTATCATGTTTCTTAACATTTGCTCTGAGATAGGGAATTTCTGCAAGAGCAACCTGTAATTTTGCGTGTTTGCTCACAGCATGCAATCGTAAAATCTGCATCACAATTTTGTATCTATCAAAGATAGGAACACAAAAACATCTCTCTAACTCCTCTAATTGTGCACCTTTCAAGTGGCTTAAGTTGATAAACACAGCGGTTATCGATTTATTGCCATGTACTGTGCTTTTCAATTTCTCTAAAGTACCGGATCCAAAGAGTTCCTTCTTGTCAAGCGTTTCTAAGGGTACCGCAATCGTATTCTCCACCTTCCAAGGTGCCAGGGTACGTATCAGAGCAATGGCTTCGTCTAATTGTCGTTCAGGTCTCGTATCGCATACTTTTTTAGGTCCCCATTTAACATAGGGATGAATTATATAGCAATTATAGTCTTTGCTAAGACCAAAACATTGTTCAGACAATTTGTTATAATCACTAAGAATTTACAAAGAGGTATTAAAGGGGAACACCAATTATTTTCAAATAACTTACTGATCATCATCAATATTCACTTCAGTCGTATCAACAACCTCTTGCCTCTTTGACTTCTTTGCTAGCAGGTTTACACTTGTACAAATACGCCGAGAAAACACCATTGAGACAGTTGGAACAAAATTACGAAACATTTTGAATTTGAGTAGGTTACGCATGCGCGTGAAAATCACATAAATAACTTCTTGGCAGAAATAGTTGCAGTAGCAGGAGTGGAAGTCTAACCTACAAAATATATCGTGGGTCCATTATGGGTCTTCATGACTAGATTTATAGTCCTGCCGTACAGAAATGTGAAGGTTGGTTGGTTTCACTAAAAAACTTACCAACTAATTGAGTAATTACACCTAATAATCCGTATCTTATCGAAATAACTTGGTTAACAACAGATTAAGCCGTTTTCTAAAAATCTGAACTTATGATTACGAATGTAGGCAACCTGATGTACATTAAGAAAATTGTAGAAAATTTTACAATATGCGTAATGCAAATTAATAGTATTGAATTATGATTATAAGATGAAGTAACCAAACAGTATGTATTTTATTTGTTAAACGAGCATTTCTGTATAACAATAATCGTATAATGAACCCTTCATAGTCCCAGTGAACTAACCACAACGGTATCTTCCTCTAATTGTTGCTGTAGTTTGATATTAGACACTCCATTTTTACCTAAACATGATTTAAGTTAGCCTAACCTAAACATGATTTAACTTGGGGTATGAACCGGGTCGTTTAAATTGTCAGACTATAATTTAGACAATTCAGCCACAATTGCCCTTAAAGTGGGTACCACAAATCATATCGTGGGTACCACGTTCCTTTACAACATTCCGCATAACATATAATCATCTACATCAGAATTTCAGAAGACTTAAGTTAATAATTTGAAATTAACTTATTGTTAGTGCTCCTTATTGTGCAACTTATTTATTTATTATTTAACTTATTTATTTTTTATTCTCTCGATCGTTTTTGATCTTACCACCACAAATTAAATATGATGAATATTGACTTAAGACGAATCAACTTGATTCCTTCTCCTCCTTTCTTTGCAAGCAAACTTGAACAAGTACGCCCCAAGCACAGAAAATGGTGGAATTAATTTTGAATTTGAGACTTTTACGCACGCACACTTAATTCGAATAACTATCTTCTCACTTGTTAGAAGAAATGAAAGAATAACCTAGAAAACTTATCTTAGGACGTTATACCTAATTGTAAATCTATAATCCTTCCCGAAAAATTACTTGGTTTTACAAAAAGCCTTACCAACTAAATGAATAATTATATCTAATAATCAGTATCTTATAGTAATAGCTTTAAAAATTAAAACTGATTATAAGTACCGGCAACCTGGTATACATTAAGATAGTACACTATAATACAATTGAACAATACTGAATAATGATTATGAAAACAAATAATCGAAGTGTATATGTATGTATATAGCTAGAACTTGGATTATCTTGTAACTTGTTTGTTAAATAATAAATGTAGGAGTAGGTCTAGGAATAGAAATGTGCTCGTTGTTTAAATTAGGTTGGTATGCGCGACATACAAGAACAATTTCGAAATCAAGTTGCTCCGATTTAAGCGTTCTTGCTCTGATCCAACAATCCAGCAACAATAAACGTGTGGAGGAGTTGTAATTTGTGAATTAAACGCTGTATCCGGATGTAAAGTTATCGCGAGCCCACGCGGGGCGACCGAGAGGAAACTCTTACGTTGGTCGGAAATGATAAGAACACAGACAGACAAACGGCAGATTGTTTTCCGAACTCGAGCACACCAAATTGTATACTTACAATTCATAAATTAAGTGCCTCAGCCCATCAGAAAAAAAGTTTCAGTATCACTATCGGTGTTTGATATTGATATGGAAAGCACCGAGCGTATAGGTCACTTTTTGTGATAAATAAATGTCACTGCCCTCCTCTGGTACCATCGAAATCAATTCTTTCTAAATATTATGTGAAATTTTCATATCGAATTCGAAATTTATTTGGACATCTTTGGTATACTTGAGTCGAGTGTACACCACATGTTTCTGCGTTTTACGAGTTTGCGTCAGACTTAAGAGTCTGTCTCGCTCTCCCCTCCAAAAACATGCGGAAAACCTGCTTTGGACAAGACAAGAAAGGGCTCGTCTTAGTTTTGTTACTCATCGTCTCCCACTCTTCGTGTGTAGGTAGTTACCGTGGATCTGCTTGTGTGGGTCAGTCTGCTGACCGCAAAAGTTGCTGCGTAGAAAGAGACCTGGGTATTTGTGAATAGAGTAGAAGGGTGGGTTTTCAGTTTTGGGCCGCGATAAGCGGGTTTTGTAGGCGCGTTTGTGATTTCCTTCACTGGGATTTCGTTTCGGGCTCGCGCGTTGCGCATCGAGCATCGTGCGACCAGTCGTGCGCTGGAAGGTACCGCGTCCGCGTGCTCTTCACAAACCTTCTCAAAAACGCTTCCTTTTAAAATCTACCCAGTGGTTATGCGATTCCCTTCTTTAACAAACAAAAAATATATCCATTGACCGACAGACCAATTTGTCTTCACTAAGTGATCAAGATTTAAGTACATTTGGTGCGTTGAATCAGTGCATTCCAAGTGCATCGTGCATCTTTGCACTCTGTGTGGGATTCTTCGCTTTTCTTAAGTGCAGTGCTCTTGTGTATGTGCGTGCGTGTGTGGTATAGTGTATATATGTATATGACTTAAGTCATCTCCACAGCGAGGAAACGAGGAGGGATGCTGAAAAAGTGGCGAGAACATGCTCGCCAGTGAGTGAAGACTTGCATCGGTACGCAGCGAGAAGTAATCGCACGTGTTTCGTGACAGGTAAACAAATAAAAGCGACCAGACAAGGTATACGTCCGTTAAGCCGACTTAAAACAGCGGGGGAGTCCAAACATCTTTGGAGTTCTATGTAAGCACGACTCTCGCCGGCAGGACCCTTCCGAGAAGGCCCAAAAATAGCGGCGATCTATTTCCAGCCAGAGTTTAACAACATTTTCAATTATATTGTGACTTAAGTCATAAGTTTTATGACTTATTATTGCTGCCACCAGCACAGTGCGTGCACGCTTTCATCTCGATAGGAGCAGCTAATATTACACATCTCGCTACAGTCCTCGGGTTTGCAAATTTCTATTTGTGAAGTTTCATTGAACTTTGCAATATGCGCGAGTAATATCCAAAAACAAGGTTATGATATATGCGCTATCCATGAATATGCAACATAATATTTATTTGATGAATTTCTTGAAAGTGGGATCTATTGCTTACTTTTCTGAGATTTTTACTTAAAATGCAATTTGTTGAGACGAACATGTTTACATTTACATCAGTTTGCAAAATACGTGTATTCTTCTTAGTCAACGATTTTAGCCAATTTGATACAATAGTATCAATGTCACGGTATATAAAAACATAATTCCATTCATAAAGTCATGAAAGCAAATTGTTTCCATTTCATGATTCGGTAGCTTGTAAATATATTTTTGTAATTGTATATTTTGTATTTGAATCTGCGTTATTCATCTAAGCACCACACAGTAGTTGAAACAGTACTCAGTAACTTGATAAACTGGCCCAATGTCCGATAACATTGATTGCCGAATGACCCATTTTTAATCGTTCTTCATTCGTCTCAAGCTCTTGCTTTAGCTACCAACTTATTTCAAGCCTACAGTTCATTCAAAACTATGATTTAGTATGCGGTAATAAATTATATTTCAGGAGACACAGAAGGAGCGTGGTCAAAATGAAGACGCCGGCAAGGTGCGGCACATCGGCAGCGGCGCTACTTTCCCTCCTGATAATTAACAGTACGTGTTTAAGTCACAATTTGAAAGTATGATAAATGTTCAACGCCTGTGCGCCTGATTTTCAGATTGTATTACATTATACACAAGTCAGCACATTGGAGCCTATCCGAACGTCTGGCGCAATCACAATGCATCCCGAGGTGAGTAATCTAATGACTAGAGACAATTTGCAAGCAATCATCCATACGCAAAATACGTGTGAATTTAGCGTTGTATCACCCACGCGGTGATCAGTCCTCGCATCCGGAAAACGACGTCGATTACGGGCACCATGGGTATCATCCGTTTGCGGATAGCGCCACCTCGCGACAAAATAGGCGTAGGCCGAGTCCAGGTTTGCATCTCTAACGTTTTTGGCCTGGTTCTAACATCTAATTCAGTGTTTCCCAAAATTAGCACTCTTAATTGGGTTGAATATACCTTCATCTTTGCTTGAGTGGGACAACCAAAGTTGTACATATATTCCGGGGTATCCCATCCTGAATCAATAGAGTCAAGTTTGGTGTGCGACCTTCCTTTTCCATCCCAGTGAAGTCTGAGTAATCAAACATTCTCCATTAGACATTCTAGATCTGATCAATTATATCTCAAATCTTTCGCTGACTTGCACGATCAGATTATTATGCATATTTTACTGGCCTCTTTCCCAATCTTTCTCAGATGGTACCTTGGACATAATGACCAGTTATGGATCCAGTGAATATTTTTAACGCATTTCGTGGCACTTCGAATTCCTTGTGATTATTATGAGGTATTAGTAAAAGTTTCATCTACCGGGTGTGTTTTCCCAGTGTTTTCGTCTTACCTCCTTTTCCCATGGATGAATCTCTGTCAATGGTGAGTCCAAAAAAGTGATCTGGTCTCCTGAACTTGGTTCTTGCCCAGGGCTTCGCGGGGTTCGTTTTGAAAACTAATTGTTTGATTTTTTTCTGTGGGTTTATGATAACTTAATGTTGAATATTTGGTTCGGGCTAACCTCAGTGTACAACACTTGTTCCTCCTATCCAACCCTGCTTAATCCATTTCCAAATTCATCACATGAAGAATTCCGTCATTCTAGTTTCACACTCTTAGGGGTGTGTATTATATTTGGGAAACACTGGCCTAATGGATTTAGCATAACCACAGTTTGCATTTGTAATGCCGCTATTTACATACATTGATTGTTCTTGTTTGTTGAAAGATCTACGGTTTTGGAAATTCTTGATGTGAATCAATTATTTACCATCATACTTAATAATTTTTTGTGGGTTTGCGATAATTGAACGTGCAATGTATTTAGGTCATCGGGCACATCCCTGTGAAAAGGGTTCATGCTACCCTCAAACTGGAAATCTCCTCATCGGTAGGGAAAGTCAGTTGTATGCTTCATCCACATGTGGTATGCGGGAGGCAGAGCGGTACTGCATCGTTGCACATTTAGAGGATAAGAAGAAGTGCTTCTGGTGTGATTCAAGACCCACCGATCATCCCAAACCAGACATGAATCACAATATTAGTAATATAGTTTATCGGGTATACCCTGGGTAAGTCAATACATCAGTTTATCTTAACATATTTATTTATAAATAAATAATGCCACAGTACAAATAAGAAAACGTGGTGGCAATCCGAAAACGGCAAGGAAAACGTTTACATTCAACTAGACTTGGAAGCTGAATTCCACTTTACGCATATAATCATAACATTCAAAACCTTCCGGCCAGCAGCCATGTTGATCGAGCGATCTTACGACTTCAAAAAGTCATGGCAGGTCTATCGATACTTTGCCCATAATTGCGATGAAAACTTCCCGGGTATTAGCAAAGAACAACCTCATGATCTTGCTGAGGTGGTTTGTGAGTCTAAATATTCCAATGTGGAACCGTCAACTGATGGAGAGATAATTTATCGTGTCCTTCTACCCCATGTGCGCATTGATAATCCATACTCGAGTGAAGTTCAAAATATGATGAAAATGACCAATCTTCGGATCAACTTTACCAAATTACACACACTTGGAGACGATCATCTGGATAGAAGAGAGGAAATTCAGGAGAAATATTACTATGCTATTACGGATATGGTGGTGAGAGGATCATGCTCATGTTATGGGCATGCGAATAGATGTTTGCCTCTGCCAGGACAATCGTCCTCGGTGATCGACATGGTTCATGGACGATGTGAGTGTACCCATAACACGAAAGGAAGAAATTGTGAAAAGTGTGAGGACTTCTTCAACGATTTGCCATGGGGACCTGCTGTAGGGTTGCAAGCTAACGCTTGCAAACGTAAGTTGTCGTGTTCTATCTTCAATCATTTGAGGTCATTCAGGTTTTTATAGGTTGTAATTGTAATAACCACGCAACAAGTTGTCACTTTGACCCTGCTGTTTATGAGCAATCAGGACGTACTTCCGGTGGTGTATGCGACGGATGTAAACACAATACCATGGGATATAATTGTGAGCAGTGCAAGGAATTCTATTACCAAGATCCAACTAGAGATATCCAAGATCCTGAGATTTGTAGACGTAACTATATCTATTCCTTGAAAATAGATTACAAATATTGATGTTACTTTTCTGTCTAGCTTGTGATTGTGATCCATATGGTACCACCGATGATGGTAACTGTGACCCAATTGGTGAACCCACCAATGGCATAGAAGCTGGTTCGTGCCACTGTAAAGCCAATGTTGAAGGACGTCGTTGTGATTCTTGCAAAAATGGCTTCTGGAACTTCGCAGATGAAAACCCTGATGGTTGCGAAAGCTGTTCTTGCAATACCCTTGGGACGGTAGACAATCAAGGGTGTAATGTCTACACCGGAGAGTGTACATGCAAACGATATGTAGTTGGTCGAGATTGTAACCAGTGCATGCAGGAATTCTGGGGTCTCTCCGATAAACAAGATGGCTGCCAACCGTGTGACTGTGATCCGGGTGGTTCGTACGACAACTTCTGCGATGTTATTGACGGGCAGTGTAAATGTAGACAGGATATGACTGGTAGAAATTGTAGCACACCAAAACAACAACATTTCTCTGCGAGTCTGGACTTCTTGTTGTACGAAGCCGAGGCTGGTACCAGTTCACCGGTAAGTAGAGATAATTTATCCTCGCCATGTATGTGTGGTAATGGTATATGTTTAGAATTGCCAAGTGGTGATCAGAGAACCCTACAGAGAATCCTGGCGGAATACTTGGACTGGTCCAGGAACAGTGAAAGCCACCGAAAACAGTTACATCGAATTCAACATCAATAATATTCGTCGGTCCATGGACTATGATGTCATAGTAAGATATCAGCCTACTGGGGAACCCTGGGAGCAAGTTATTATGACTTTGAATAGAGAAGATCCTATAGATCCCGATGGTGATTGTAAGCATGACACTGGCGATAATGATATGACGACCTTCATGCTTCCTGCCCAAGAAGGTAGTGTTAAGATTGAACCACCACTGTGCTTGGAAGAAGGTAAAAATTATAAGATTCGATTGGATTTAAAACAGTCCAGAATGGGAAGAGATAATCCAAAGGCAGTTGTACAGATTGATTCGGTATGTCCTTTTCGCCTCTCGTGCTCAAGTCAAGTAAAACGTTAAATTTTTTTATAGATTGTTCTAATGCCCAGATTTGAGAGTATCCCATGGTTCAGTGGTTCAGCCCCGGCAGAAAATCGTCGTCGTGATTTCGAATCCCATAACTGTGGTTATTTCAATTATAGTGGTGGCCAACGAATTGTATCCGAAGCGTGTAAACCCCATTATAACAGTATAGGAGTCTTCGTCTTTAACGGTTCCCCAGCTTGTCAGTGCGACCCTACAGGCGCAGTTAGCAAACTCTGTGACGACTACGGTGGACAGTGCGACTGTAAACCTAATGTCGTTGGTCGACGTTGTGATCGTTGTGCTCCAGGTACCTATGGTTTTGGACCAGAAGGTTGCATGGCTTGTGACTGTGATAACATTGGGTCTCTGGATAACTTCTGCAATGCTACTACTGGACAGTGCACCTGTCGTCCGAATACCTACGGACGTCAGTGTAATCAATGCCGAACCGGATTCTGGAATTTCCCCAACTGTCAACGTTGTGATTGCAACGGTCATGCCGATTTATGTGATTCCTTAACAGGGACTTGTCTCCAATGTAGGGATAATACTGATGGACCATCCTGTGACCGTTGTAACGATGGCTTCTATGGCGATCCAAGACTCAATGTTGATATTCCTTGTAGAGCATGTCCGTGCCCTGGTATTACGGGGTCAGGCCACTCATATGCAGAGAGATGTTCCATGGATGCCTACTCTAAAGATGTAATCTGCGAATGTCAGGAAGGTTACGCTGGTGCGAGATGTGACGTGTGTGCTGATAACTACTACGGAAACCCGGAAGTACCCGGTGGTAGTTGCCAACCTTGTGATTGCAGCAACAAGGTTGATCCTTTAATGCCTGGTAATTGTGATGCCAAAACAGGACAATGCAAACAATGTTTGTATAACACTACGGGTGATCACTGTGAAAGATGTAAGCCATCCTTTTATAGGGAATATGATGGAGAAACATGTTTAGGTAATTCTTAAATTCTTATACTTCATTCCAATTATTAAAGTCATCAGCTAACGCCCTTCTAACCAAATTTTAGAGTGTTATTGTGACATTTTGGGGACAAATTCTTCTTCTGGCCATTGTAATCACGACGATGGACAATGTCCGTGTTATCCCAATGTAATTGGGAAGCATTGTGACACATGTGCTGCAAACCACTGGAAAATCGCAAGTGGTGTTGGATGTGAACCATGTGACTGTGATGTCATCGGATCCCAAGATGCTCAATGCCATCCCGTAAGTTCTTACCAAATCGATTATCATCTTATAATAGTTTATTATTATTTCCTTAGTACGAAGGACAATGTACATGCAAACCAAACTATGGAGGACGTCAATGCAATGAATGTAAGGCAGAATACTGGGGCAATCCGAAAATGAACGAATGCCATAGTAAGCCACATCTTATCTATCCTTATCAGTTATCTTAAAATAATTAGATCGCGGCAATGATTCATTGCATTTCTGAAAGAATAGTTGTCACAATAGTTCTAGTAGAGAAAATGAAACTTGTTATTTTGTTTCTCTTCATTTGTGTATCATTTTTAGAATGTGAATGTGATCCATATGGGACACTAAATTTCCAATGTGACCGAAAGACAGGAGCCTGTGTCTGTAGGCCAGGAATCGGTGGTTTTAGGTGTGATAAATGTGCTCGCGGTTACATTGGAGGTGCCCCGCTGTGTTCGCCATGTGGAGAATGTTTTGATAACTGGGACCGAATTCTTCAGGAACATGAAAGTAAGTTGTTACACAAAGTATTTGGAGTAGATTATAATGTTACATCCGTAGATAATACACTTATTGAGATCGAGAAGGCTAAGACTATCAAAAAGGAAGGAGCCCGGGGTGCTTACACTAAAGAATTTGATGAAATGCAGAACAAACTGAATGAAATTGAAGACCTTCTAAAGAGCACTGATACAATTGATCTCAAGTCTATCGATGCCACCTCCGAATCTCTTCAAGCTCGTATTAAAGATATCAAAGAAGGACCGCTAAAAGAGCTTACGGATAATCTTGCTGCTGTTGATATTAGTAATAAACAAGGCGAGAAGAAACTGGAGGAACTGGATAAAGACCTTGGAAAGTTGGCAAATCAAACCAAGGAACTCCAAGAAAATGCTACAATGTTAAGGGAGGCAAACGTACAAGGAGCACTTACCCTCATCGTGCAAGCTAAGGAAAAGGCCGATAAGGCCGTTGACAAAGCGGATGTCACTGCCCAGACCAATATAGAATACGCCAATCGTCAATGTAAGGCAACTGATCATTTGATCAACTCCACCCAAGCAGATTTGGACAGCAATCATGAGGCCCAGGAAGCTGCCTTGAAAGAAATCCGCGAAAATCTGAAGAATCTCACCAGTATTATGCCTGAGTTAAACGATTTGGTCTGCGATAGACGTGGCGATCCTTGTGATTCAATCTGTGGTGGTGCTGGTTGTGGAGTATGTGGCGTTGCAGTATCCTGTGAAAACGGAGCGAAGCAACTTGCTGAAACAGCACTGCAATTCGCCAACGAAACCGAAGAAATTCTCAAAAAGAAAGAGGACCAAGCGAACGAATTTATCCGAAATGTGACCACAGTAAACACGACTCTCTCTAAACAAAATGCTGAAGCTGCGTGGAAGGCAGCAAATGATGCTTGGACGAAAGCAAACGAAACCTTTGCTAAGTTGGAATGGACCAAGAAAGAACTTCAGGATTTCCTGAATAGTAACATCACAAAGAAGGAAGATATTGAGGCAAGAATTCAAGATGTCTTAGATAAGAAGATCACTTCTGACAAGGATGAAATTAGAACTCTTGCTGAAAAGATTCGAAAGGCTTTAGAGACTCAAGAGAATATTGATGGAATTATTGCAGATACTCAAGATGACTTGGAGAATGCAAGACGATTGAAAGATAGTGCTGATGATGTCAAGTAGGTTTTCGACGTATAATTTTAAGGATGTTTTTAATCTTTTTCTTTTCAAATAGGAAACGAGTTGAAGGTATCAAGAATACCACATCAGTGGTAGTGGATATATTGGCTAATAGTAGCTTTGCTCAAAAAGGAGCTGATGGAGATATCAAAACAGCAAGTAATAGTGTTTCCCGGGTTGAAGGTCTCCTGAATGGGGTATGTTCAGACATATTGTAAATCATTTTTTGTAAAATTTATCCTTTCTTTCTTAGATACAAGAAAAATATGAAGAAGCTAACAATGATATTAATAAAACTAATGCAGATATTAAGAAACTACAAGAAGATATCAATAATCTTCTAGTAAATGCTTCCAACAATGAACACATAGCTTCCAACTTCATGGCTACTTCGGAGAACATCGATAAAGAAGCCAAAGATACTCGAAAACAGTTACATGATCTTCATAGGACCTACAACCAAACAGCTGAGAAATTAAAAGCGTCTATGGAAAAAGTAAATGCATCGGAAGACAAAGCCAACAGTCTTGTCAATCGTGCCGTGAATCTGACGGCAAAAATTAACAAAATCACAGAGGATATGAACAAAATGTCTAAAGAAAATCCGAACGATACGCTGAGTCGACTGGAGAATGAGATTGATGCCCTCAATCGTCGAATGGAGGAGTATAACAAAAGCATTCAGGAGAAATTGGACTACTACAAGAATTGTAATTAAATCGTTGAGGAATCAAGAGAAAGGAGGGATTTGGAAGAAGGTGCAATTTTATTCCCCAATTTTAGATAGTATCCCTATGTATCTGTAGGTAGCGAAACCTACTTCTATTTCGTCTATATTTCGCCTATCTTTACTAATGTTTTAAGTGTAAGTTTTGTATCTATTCTATCAAGAATCACACTCACAAAATGATTATTGCTTGTACATATGTTTAGTGTCCTTTTTTGTACGTTTATCCCTTGATATAAGTTTTGTTATTTATACGGGACTAGATACAATCAAAGTGTTCATTTTTTAATTGCATATACACGACGAATAAATACGATTATTTGAATGTTGGGATTTTAATCAGTTTGAACTATGTGTAACCATTTAGGAATACACGAAATCTGTTGTTTTGGGAAACAAACGTCTTATTTTCAATAAAAAGTGCGGTTGAACCCATTGGAAGATCGACAGCGGTTCTGGAGTCAACGTATATAAGCGTATTCTGAAATTTTGGGAAATATTCCTGAAATATACAAGAAAATTCCTAGAATGTTATAAGAATCAAATACTTACATGAATATATTGATACACACTACGACACAAAATGATGGTTGCGAAAATGTTGAAATTGATTGTTTGCCAAAAATTCGGTAATCGCATGTTAGTTTCTGAACCGATGCAGCTATCAATCTCTCGATGTGCTAAAACGACGAAAATAAATCGAATAACACGTGACTATCATATCCTCATCTATCTTAACCTATTAAAACTTATTCTCACCTATCTTAACATATATAATCTTATCTTATCTTATCATAAGCAAACTCAACCTCCCTTATTCTAACCAGCCCAAACTCATTCCAACTACCCTAATCTTCTATTCCATCATATTCTCATGCAATCTAACCTATTTTAAACTATTCTAACAAATCCTGAAGAATCCTTACCTGAATCTCCTATCCTGGGCTATCTAATACTGCACTATCTTCATCTATTTTAAGATGTCCTAGTCTGTCTTATCCTAATGAAGAATCTAAGTAATCCTTATTTAACTTTTCTTTGGGCCGATTATAATAAACAATATATACATAGTTGTCATATGAAAATTATATTCGGGTGTCTACTACCATCTTTGATAATTAAAACTTTTCTCTTTGCAAGAAATAAAAATACATATCAATATTCAATAGTTGCCTGACGTATATATTGTAAATATTTTTCGAGAATAATTCATATTATGGAAATAAATATTTATAAGAAAAAAAGTCATTGAAAATAAACATAAAATAGTTATGCATTTAATAATTTTTACACTCATAGCACAAAAGTTGGTGC
>WSZQ02013768.1:2838-13929 GCA_019419845.2 Weissflogia rhopalogaster | reverse complement strand
GTAAATTCCAGTATACTACCTAGACTGACACAACTTTAATAAACGAGTACTTTCTTTGTCTTGGAAAATCCTGAGTCCAAATTAAATAACCGATTTTGAGAAAAGTTAAGTATGGTAGTTTATTTCACATATTTCTAGTTTTTGGGATGGAAAATAATTTATCTGCACTAACTACTATCCCGATTGGATGATGAACGTAGTCACGACATCCCCTTTTTACTTACCACTAATACTTCTGAAGTTTACACCCTCACGTCTTCTTCACATTCCCTTTCTTCATAACTACACTCGTTCCGAAACTTTCCTAGGACATTCCGCTAGTATAATACTGCAAGTCATTTGTTCTGTCTCACTCTTCTATACCAATCTTTTTATGAAACTCACATCATTCTTTTCTTGTTTGTTGTCCTCCGGTCCTTTCACCACCGTATCCATGTTCCGTGTCCCGTGACAATAGCCTGTAGTAATACGTCCAACAACACACGATATACAAGTGTAGTAGTGGACGCCAGAACGCGCGTGTGGGTGTCTTCTCTTTCTCTGCCTGTCTCACTCCCAAGTTCTCCCCAAACCCAGCGTAGTCGAGTTGAGCTTTCACCAGACTTTTGCTAGTTCTCCTTCCGCGACCAACTTGTTAGGCACCTCTACCATCCTCCAACCCCCGGGAGAGAGGGTGCAGAGAACCAAGGGGGATAGTCCGTCTCCCTTCGGTGCACCTCGCATCCTTGCACAACACGAACGCACACAACACCACGGTGGCTGCTATCACCCCCCGAACGTCCTTGCTTCTGCCAGCTCTAGCGTAACGTGACGCCATGCGCACACCCACGCACACAACGCTACAATCAAGGACGACGCACCATGGACCCACACGTACAACAACGAAGGGGGCGCCGAAGAGGGAGAATAGCGGCGCGACGCTTGCGCGAATTCAATCCCAATGTGGCGGTTGTGCCGATGCGACGCCCAAAATTCGCGCCGGTGTCGTTGCCGGCTGTCCACAAAACATTCTTTTTGCGTCCTTCATAACGTCCCTTCTATCTATAACACCTTCTAAACAACCACTAATCACCTATGTCAGACAACATCTTAACACAAAGTTGGAGATAAAAAAGGAAGACTAAGGAAGTGGTAGTAGAAGTCAAAGAAGTAGTAGAAGCCTCTAGGAATCGGTTTGTGATAACAAGAGTGAGTCCTCAGTGGTTTTAAGTGTCTCTGTGCGATTCAATGCCTGTGATGATTATTGTGGAATGACGATTGTTGGTAGGTGATTACACCTTGGTCCACGTATGGTGTAGTGCGTGGGCAGCTTCCGTGATTCCAACGTGGGTGTTGCAACTCGCCATCCGTTCAACTCAATGAGTGCGCGTGTTTTTTTGGTGCCTTTTGATAGCGTCCCAAGCTGAAACGAAACTATGAACGAGTATAATAACAACTGATTGCATTACTCAAGTTAATGAGGATTGCGTGTTAATTTCCACCTTGCTTAATCAAAGCCCGGAGGAATGATGTCGAACCGTGAAACCCACACATCCTGGCATTCAACGTACGCCGGAATCAATGAATGAAGTGAAGTGAAGGGAGGTGTTTGCAAGGAGTGTGTTGTAATTTATTCAAAAGTTGCTAGCAAGTAGGCAAACCTACGACAAACCGTTGACGATTGAATAACGTCAAGTGGCGCCGTCCCAAGGTGGTTTTTCTTTTCACGTGGATTGCGCACTTTCCTGCCCGACTGCTGGCTGGCCAACAGGCGAACATGTGGCTCACATTGCGGCACCGGCGGCCATCAGCAGGCCTTATTTGAAAAGCGCGGCTTCTCTTCGATCGATTCACATTGTTGGTGTTTGTGCGTGTGTTGTGCCTGTGTTGGTTCGGCTCTCGCATCTCGACAGCGCCGGCGAAATTCACGAATATAGGAGATAAATTTAGCTGCATGCTGGAGCCGGCCAGGATCAGCTGAAAGCTTTGGGAGAGGAAGGTAAAGCACCGAAATAGTTTCCCAATTCCAGCCTTTGAATATTCATATATCGTCCGAGATATATATCATAGACTCATGCAGAATTCATTCCAACATTTTTTGAATTTTTAAATGAATAAGAACTGTTTGGGTATTGTTGGTTGCATAGGATGAGCGTCTATGTAAACTGACTTCCCCTCCACTGGTTGATGAAGTTGCCTATAGTCAGAGATCAGGTGTATAATTTTTGTTGGACGTTGTTCCGCCGATGTTCTTGCATGGAAGAGGCTTGCTAGTTCATAATGTTGTTTTTGAACTTACAAAACTTTTGTTTCCCAACAATTAATTTTAAGATTTGTTACTTATGAATGAAGATGTCCATTTTGACGTCTAAAGTCTCATAAATATTTAAAGAAAATATGAAATGAGGAAATATTAATTTTTTATTAATATAGGAAAAGTTCCATCAAGTACTTTAACTTTATTTGGTTTAGTATTTAGATTGATGGTAGACGTAATACGTTTTAAATATTTTATACCCACCGAGTGCAGTTGAGTGCAACTCAAGTTGGAAATTAATTTCCCCGAGGAAGACATTTCCTCCTTTTTCAAGCTCATCTTCAGCCACAAGTTGTGTTAATATTGACTTGTTTCTACGTACGAAAAGCGTTGAAACGCTGAATTATTTATAACTTTCCGGTCTTTGCATGTATACCAGTGTCTGTGCATTACGTACGTGAAATTATCGCAATTCTTGAATCACTTTTATCTTAATTGAAAGCTTTTATAGGTTTCTCATTAATTTTAATTGTTCTTGTGCTGCGGAGTTTCTTCGAGTTTTCTGTCATTTTCTCATTGCCAGGCTTCGTTAAATTCTAATTATGCTAATATTTCGACCTTTGAAGGCCGATTTTAAAGGTTTTACGTGTATTTAGGAAATTTAATATTCAATGACCCTCCCAAGTTACGGTTTAATCAATTTAAATGTGTCCCTGTTGCGTTTACATCCGTAGTAAATTTTCATAATTAACTTTGACATATATCTAAAAGGGAAGTGTTTAAATTTTAATTTATTTTAGGCTAAAATGTGCAAAGTTAACAGAAATTTGGTTTCTTTACCTAAATTAAATTACTGTTGTGTCAGAAGAGTAGGGTTTTCTAGTTTTCTGATGTTTTTTTTCGTTTTTTGGCATCGTTAAACTGTAATAATGCCAATATTTCGATCTTCGAAGTCAGAATTTTATTTAAATTTAAAGGTTTTATGTGATTTTAGGAAATTCGATATTTATTGATCCTCCTAAGTTTGATTTTAATCAATTGCTAAATGTATGTAATAAACATTGACATATATC
This sequence comes from Weissflogia rhopalogaster, assembly GCA_019419845.2. Classification (NCBI taxonomy): domain Eukaryota; kingdom Metazoa; phylum Arthropoda; class Insecta; order Coleoptera; family Staphylinidae; genus Weissflogia; species Weissflogia rhopalogaster. The sequence goes on along the minus strand of WSZQ02013768.1, from coordinate 10,620 downwards.
TAGAAGGGATGTGTACACATTTTATTTCATTTGAGTATAAAGTTAACTGTAATTTGGTTTCTTTACCTAGTTTTTTTTCTTAAAATTCGCGTGCTTGACATCCGAAACATGCGACAAGCGCATTAATTACACTTAAGTGGACTTTAATTTACTGTTAACTGGTGGCTTAGTAGCAATAAAATGTCTCAAACTGTGGTATTTTGCGTTAAATGATGTTTAGCAATTTTTGGAAGAATGTTTCAAGTGGAAAAGTGGTTAAAACTTGTCTCACGCACTCGTAATTTAGTTTTGCCTTAGAATTATAGTCTGATGTCTATAATTCTATCAATTATGCGTTGTAAGTGTTTTATTTCTAAAATTTTGTTTTCATTGCAGGTATGTACACACTACTATTTTGTGCAATTTCATCTGAATTTCTCCGAACTCAGGTTAGTAAACTTTAATCGAATTAGGCGCATGCGCCTACTGCGCCGCCATAATGACTCACTCACGAAGCGGTGATTACTCGATTACGCCATGATTGATTGCGTTACGTTTAAATTTCGCATTGGTTCACTACTCGCTTTACTTTTACTCCGACGAATTACTTTTACTGCGCACGAATTTTAAGCCGGTGAACCAGACTTAAGCCGGCTGACAGGCTTCAATCAGACCTACCAAGATTAAGCCATTCTTTCTATGCCAATTTATTTAACTTTGTTGATCGGCCTTTTTAAGACAAATCAATTCGAGTTAATTATTATTATATAGGAATGTATAAGCATTGTTATTAATTAGTTATTTTATAATTCATTTATAGGTAATTTGCCGAGTTCTAAGGTGACAAAATAACTGTCATTTTTATTGCTTTATTGCCGGCATACCGCCCATCGCGTCAGTGCTGGAATACCAAGTTCATTTCTATTCGACAAACGATGGCCGACTGAGCGTACTTTGTTTTTTGTTTGTGTTGCTGTGAAAGTTTGTACATTAACACGCATCGCGAGTGAAAGTGTCTACATGGCATGTTTTGCGGACAGCGGACGTGGTCAATTGGGTAAATTTAAATTTTATTCTTTGTTTGGCGCGTCTATATTCCGTTTCTCACATTACCATTCCAGTCGAGAGTCGAAAATAATCGGATATATTACGGCATACCGGTGTGCAAGATCATGGGAAGTTGAAACACTACTGCGAACCTGTGAAAGGAAAGGAAATAATTCCTGAGGATTGCACCATGTATTTATAATTTCTATCTTTGGTTGATACATTGATTTAACTGTTTAATTCCTGTTGTTAGGACTTCAAACTTTGGTTTACTTGAAAAGAACTGTCCAATGAAGCAATAGAATGATAAAACGTATGAAATATTACAGATTTTGTTACGATACATTGTTTTTCGTTTTTTTTCATTAATGAACAAGTTCTACTAGAGTTTGTCTTTTTATCGTGTTATAAGTTTTTGAGCCTCATAACAACTTTTATCACATATTATTCATCTCCGTCGCCATGTAATCTGAACGCAGATGATTTGTTGTAATGTATAATCGATTGTACGTATATCATACCCTTCCTCGTTGTTCTATCAATGAAACGTTAAATGCATACCCATGGAACTTGGTCCTCCTAAAGCAGCTAGTTTCCATATCTCTTTCCCGTTTTGAGTGAAGTGTGACACTAGTCACACAAGCCAGCTGCCTTGAGGTTAGAATTCATCCATGAAAATGTGTTGATACTATTTGATGTAAGATCCGTGTACAATATAACACTTCTTTTTGTAAAGATTTTAAATATTTGTTTAGAAAAACTTGCTTGCTCGAAAAGTGCAAGTCAACATTTTCTCTATGCAGCAATATCAGCTAAAATAACTTAAATTTCGGTTTAATTTGATTAGAACTTAAGTTGATGATGTTGACACAGATTGTTCGATTTATCTAAAAGTTCGTTATAAGTTTTTGTAGTTTCAGATATAAAGATAATTATAACTGAAAAGGACATTCAGGAATTTATATTATCTTATAGTAGAATTCAAGTTAAAATGGGGGAATTAAGTCTATGATATCGCTTGAAATACTTTTGTGGGTAATTTGAGACTAAAATCAAATTGCTCTATAAACATATTAGTCAAACTAAACTTTTTTAAAAATTGGGCTAAACTTCACAGGACCTGCATTGTAATGCAGTAGATTTAATAAAATAATGAGAAAGAACAAAATTGGTCAAAGTTAATTAAACATTTCTAACGTGAACTTGCGTACAGGTATCCTCGATAATTCTGTAATGATTCAGAAGATATCAAAACTGTTTCTATATCGTAGTAGTGGTTAGGTCAACACAAACGCTCTTCTATTTCGTTGTAAAGATTAGAAAGTCTCCATAAGTACACAATTTCTTATAAGCATAAAATACAGCAAGTACCACAAGAAAACCGCAGAAAAAACGTATAACTAACGCCATGTGATAACACTGCGGTTATGGCGTTGACTATGGTAGAGTTTACGACTTTTCTTCTGCCATTTGCACGCGACACGAACGCAAAATACAAAGTGGCGTGACGTTAGCCACTGCCGGGTTGATAGCGAAGGGGTAACACAATCTATGTATTACTGTTATGTGGTTACTTGCTACTTTTTATTTACTTTATAATTATTTTTTTCGCGCAGTTCTTATGTGGATGAATATCACAATGCGTACTTTACTGTGGGAAAATTCAGGAAGCAATTTCGAGTTATTTCAGTCACGGCTGCAGTTAACAGAAGAGCATTTAGCTATCTATTAGTTAATTGGATGAGTGGTTCGATTAGGTCTGTGCCAGTTGCTCCATATTGTGCTAAGTGGCATGTGCACGGCAGCAATAAGGTTACCAACTTTTCAAATTTCGAAAGATTTCCGTATTCTATTATTGGGCCTCCTTTAATGTCACAATTTTTGGGTCGAGGAAAAATCCTTTGTACTAATTTACTTTTCTGAAGAATTTTCAAATGTAATTCTATTTACCTTAGAAAAACGTTGATGTATTTCGTCTTTTCAAGTTGAGTTCTGTTTTTATTATTTCAATGAAAATACAGAATTATAACCTACTCAGAAAGATTAAGTATATTTGAAGTATTTGCGAAGTACAGTAATTCTTATTCAATTGGTAACCCTTTTAGTGTTTAGGTTAGTGTTAAGGGTTGGGGTATCGTGTGTGGCCGTTTGCGATAGCAGTTCCGCCTGCAATGCATTTGCAGCGCAATGCAAGCTTGACGGATGGTGGTGGGAGGTAGATATCAGCTCGTATTGATTGGTGAGTGGGAGCGTGAATCACCATCGCGTGGGCCCACACTACCGATCCACCGACAAACCCAAACTCTCCTCTGCCTTCTCCCACTTCCCGTCTTATCTTAGGTCTACCTTAAACGTCTCTCTAACTTCCACGTCTTTACGACACCTCCTAAGAACCTCCATCTCCATTCCAACAATTCAGTCCATTCATCTATCGACTTTTTGTAGTGTCTTCAACAAAGCCTCCCTTTTGGTAGATTAATCATTCGCTCCGATTTATGGTCTTCTACATGTCTCTCGTTGTTACGCGCTTTTTATTGGCCGGGAGTCGGCGATGAAGGATGGATATTAGGAGTTGATATGAGTAGTCACGCGTCGCGTTTCAAGTATGCGCCTATGAGTGTTCTTCCTCTTCCTCAAAGCTGTCCTATTGTTCATGAGAAGTTGGCAAGGACCTGGGAGGAGATGGCCTGGCTTCTATGTGAGTGGTAGGCATAGGAATTGTGCGGAATAAGAGGTGCTTCATAACTTTTCAACCTGGAAGTGCAACGTGTACTTACTCCCAGTTGTATGCATGGCAATATGGCAACATACAACGTTTCAACTATGTGAATCGTGTGGGAGTGTGGGCTTTGACTCCACAGGGACTATAGGAGGATCAGAACGTGGGGAGGGGATGTGGTACATGCATGAAGGGTTTCCCAGGGCGGATATAACGTTATCGGGCGTTGACGTGCAAGTTTGCTCTTTACAAACAGTCGGAATGTGTTATTCGACGCTGTAAACATTTTTACAAAAACATATTTGGAAATTTAGCATTTTTGAGATCTCCTTATAAGCTTTTTGGTGAAATTAGTCTACGGTGATGAGGGTATTACTATATGTAGTTTCCGAGTTTTCGCCCTGAGTCTCCCCTTCGTAGAACAGAAATCATCAAAATGTTTCTAGTCTCTGACATTTATAACCCCGCATTCCTTTACTAAATTTACTAACGGTGACGGACTCGTTTGTAAGATTCTTATACTTATAAGATCCTATATACACATATATGATTTGAAACCAATATGACTAGAAGGTATAATTTGAAGGATTAAATGGCTCTGGTGTCGACTACTAGACTATGGTTATTATGAGGTTCCCTGTTTAAAAATGCAGTCGTCATTCAAGAAGTGGTTGTTCAAGGGGTTCGTGTGCGTCTAAATACCGAGTGCTTACTCTTGATATATTACAGTACCTAACTTGTTGTTGACTGTCTAGACATGGGGTGGCTAGATGAGAAGAAAGCGTGTTTGGGATGCATTACATTTGCTTAATTAAAATACGAATAGTTACATACTTTTGTTGGTTCTATTCGATGTAAACAATGCATTAGCAATAACTTCTTATATGCTCATATTTCTGAGCTTATAATTGTTAGGGGATTAATAGTCATAGAGCTAGGTTTAAGGGAAAATAATATAATAGCATGGTTACTTTAAAACTAAAATGCGTTGAAACTAAAGACGTAATGACGCATAGGTTCTAACCTTGCCGTGTCTTTTTAAGGGCGAGGAGGGGTGTTGACACTGGCTCTCTTGTATACGGAATATACTAATTTAGGTGATTTTAACCTCTAAATAACGGTTAATCTAGATTTACTTAAAATATTCTGATGCTGAATGTCATGATTAGCCGAGACAACCAAACGCCATCAATAATTAACTACAGGAAAATGTTTGTTAGGACACTTAGGAATTTCGTATTCTCTTTGATTCATTGCCCTTCATAACTAATAACTAATTTCAATAAAACCTAGATGTACTTTTAATGACAAGATATCACACCTTGATAGGAAAGACTTGAAATGACATAATCCTATAATATATTACAAAAATTACTAAAGTAAAGCCTAAGGCGTGCGGTGAGCACTTGTTTTATTTCTTCTCAAGTCGTTCATACATTTATAATTTCCACACATCAGTCTGATTTTTTTTTATTATTTCCAATTTGATGTTTTTGTGATAGTTATCGACAAGATGCGAGTAAAAATATGTTAAGAATAAAGCGGCTTGAAACGACCTTGCATCCTGCCATCTTCATTTAGATTTATTGATCAGCAAGGCTAGGCTTTGGAACTTGAAATCTGAATCATTTCCGAACCTAGGGAATTTAATTTTTATATTATCATTCCCCTTGACTACCGCACGCTAACAAAATTTTATTAAAACCTCGTTGCAGACTGATGTATCGATCGCGGTCGCAATAATGGCGGCTCACCTGACCCATGAATTTTAATTTCAATGCGGGCTTGCTAACAATTCCCAATGCATTCGTAAAAAAATGTTGTATTTTTTTGTGTTTCATTCTTCTTTATTATTCTTTATAATTAAAATATTCTAGTGTATTCAACATTGTGTGGAGGTAGTTTAATACACCGCCAGCAGAAATGAAATAATCACTAGAGAGTTAAATTAAAATTGAAATGAGATGCACGACATGCCGAAAGATCTGCAAATATATTACCTACAGATGGATGGTAGTTGACGTTCTTCCAGGCTTCTCCCCGTTTTCCTCCTCTCACAACTTGCCGAGAGTCACCTTCATAAAATTTCCTTCATTGTTGGCCCAACAACGGTGTAAAGTTGGCGCGAAGTGAGGGAATTTTAATTTCGCAATTTCACTAATACTTGCCTCCCAAGCCTTCTGAGATTAAACTCCACTTAGCTTACGCAAGTTTGAGGATTTCCAACTTTTTACGCCAGATGTGGAGGAAAAAAGCGCAGCAGGGAAGCTTCTTTGTTATTATTGGATATTTTTGGATCAGGAAAAAACAGATGCTCCAAGAATATTATTATGATTTTTTTACAAATTCACAAACGATAATACATTTTTATGGGACCGTAAATATGTATTTTAGTATGTCTACCTTTCTTGGGCATTTCTTCCATCTGAAGATTGTTGGTCTTATTTCAGAAAGCTGGATCATGTTCTCTCACTTTGGCCCTCAAGCCTTGGTGAACCTTGCTCTTCTTACGCTGTTTTTGCTCTTCATTTCAATTTTGTATGCGAGCCATTTCCTTCATAATATCTGTCCTGACCAAGACGATGGGACAATTTTTTGTTCTTTTTCGAGTTTCTGCTTATCTTAATTAATGGACGATGGTCTCACGAGTGATTTTTATAATGTAATTTAACCTGTTATTCGCGGAACATGTTTAGCAGGAACGAATATTTTCGAATACGTAAGTAAATGATTGGCATCGTAATATTGATCGGAGAGGAGGGGGAAGTATTGCTCATCCAGGAGCTTCTAGTTTAAACGAAAATGAAGAATTTGACCCACGACTTCAAAATGATTCGCCATTACTGCTCTATGCTGAAGACAATATAAATGGCATTTTTTAGAGGGGAAATACTTCTGTAGACAAATTCGGGGTTCCATGGAGGAACCTAAAGAGGATCCTACCAACTATCATCTCTTAGGAAATTCTTTCCTGTTTTGCCTTCTTTGTTATTAGATCAAAATTTCATGCAGCTTTAAAATCATTCAATTCTTGGGCTACGAAGATCGCTTGGTAAATAGGCTGGAAATTGGCTACCATCGTCTTCGACTTCTCCTATCTGCGGGTATCCAAATCATCCCCTCGATCCAATTATTCATGGACAAAGAACCACAAGGTCTATAAATATCAATATTTCAAGAAGGTGTATACATAGCATTACATTTTTGTATGTTTGAAGTTATATATTTGCTAAGTGAGGTGCTCTTTGTATGTCATCGTGTTGGTGCTGTTTCAATTTTTTTGAGGTTTCCAAGTCTGGCACGTGTTCGACAGCTTCCAGATAAATATGTCGCCGAGTGGCGATTAACATGCGCGGCCGCACGCCACACAATTCCTTGCGTTTGACTCACATTAATACCGTTTTGCGCTGCACCCACGTCGAATATTAATATCCATTGCGCACACCTTCGCACTCAATAACCGCGCACGAGTATAAACGTATCGTAAATACGATGCGATCATGCGTCGAATATTTCTTCATCATCTTCGTGCAGGCAAACACACGTGGGGGCGCAAACACACCAAGCATGGTGTGTCGAATGACGCATTGCAGACACAATACGGCGGATAATTACCAATTAAATTCGATACTTTGCGCCGGATTTTACAGCCGGTGGCGCTGCATTGGTGTATTTGACAATGGGTTTTCGATGTTCTTACGGGTCTGTTTCGATTCGATTTGGTCGGTGTGAAGGCTGGCGACGGGCATTAAATGGACGGATTTATGGCCGGAGCGGGAGGAAATGCAAATCGATTACGTTGATGTTTCGTAGGTGATTTAAAAATTATAGTTTTTACAAGAATTGGTATTGAAGCCAAGGTTGGAACATTTGTTCAAACTTGTAGTTGGTATTTATTAAGAAGTTGACTTTTTTTTTCAATTGTCTTTATTTTTATTGTCTCCCACTAGAGTAAAATATAGGATTTGCGATTAACACTGCAAAACCATCACAGAATAAACTACAAAATTTTGTGACAAAGTATTGTTTCATTAAAT
>WSZQ02013657.1:8125-24901 GCA_019419845.2 Weissflogia rhopalogaster | reverse complement strand
TTCTTTACGCTTTATAAATCATCGGAAATTTTACATTGGTATTATTGTTATGGTGACAGGAAGTTCTTTTAGCTAATATTTTTTATATTTATAACTATTTACATTATATAATGGAAGATTATTTCGAATTTTCAGCAAATTTATGACTTTCTAAATAATTTTTGACAATTCTGTTCTTTTTTGGCCAAACATAAAGCAATTTTGGGTAACCTTCTTTGGCAATTTGACTTCGCAATATGAATTTTATGCCCAATAAACCAAAGCTCGAAGGGGAAAGAGGCAAAGCAACTCTCATGAAGTTGCCTACTTCCAAGAAAAGATTCGCAATGAGCCGGAAAATTAAGCAGAATTATTTATATATTTTACATCACAAAAAATAGTATAAATAGTTATTACCGCAAAAAATTAATTGATATCCACCGAGGTCTTTCAAAATATCAGGCAATGTTTGTTAACTTTTTAACAATTTAGCAATAGATCAACGTTCCAATGGTTAAAAGGATAACCTACGTTCAAGAAGTTGCCTAACAAGGAACGGGTTGAAATCAGTCTAACAAATGCAATCAGAATTATCAATTATAATAAATAAATAAATAAATAAATATGGTTAAAGTTATAAATATATTTTTAAAATCATTCCAACCCAAACATTTCTGCCAAGAAAATAAATCTAAATGATAAATATCCACTCAAAGCGCAATATAATAATTGACCCAGTTTTTTTCGCTACAATCCGACACTGTTATCCCGCCCTCTCATAGCATAATACCATTTAAACTGTTCCAGGTCACGTCAAATAAGCTAGAACTAAGCAAACTTTGCCAACTCCGAACATTTTTTTAGGAGTGTGGATTCACCAATATCTTGTTTATCTAGCTGTGCCATGTTTTGCAATGTATACTAGTGTGTCCCAACTTGCATCTATATTTCGCAAACAAATAAACGAGGTCGGGATTCCAGTTTCATAAGACCGGGGCCGTCGACCACCACCTCCTCCTGCGGGAGGTGTAGCACGAAATGAAGGAGATTCGTAGGCGCGTTTCGTGTTTGTTGAAAGGGGTCGTGTTGTGGGGTGATGGCGGTGGTATTCCGAGAAGCGCATCGGCATTGTGATCGCCGAAGACACCGAGAGCACTGTGGCCCATTACGCAGCAACTGCCTTTGAAACGATTTGCTACTAGATGACAGCAGCGACGACGACGACAACGATGGCGGGCGACGACAAACAAACTACTTTCGTTCGTTATGATCATCATCTCACACCGCCGACCTTAGTTGCGCATCGGAATGATGTTTTCATATAGTCTTGGAGTTCCTTGAGGATCGCGACGCTTGTAATTGGATTTGTATTCAGATGAGACACTGTATCCAACTTTCTATAGATGAGTATTATTTTGATCTACTTTTGTAATGCATAGATTTATGTCTGTCTTAAAAAGGAATGGATTTTTTGCAAAATGTCAAATGCGATGCTCAATAATATGTTTTTATTTCCAGATAAGATTTCGTACGAATATCCAAAGAAAAAGTGTAATTTAAAAGTGATTAAATGCGTTTTTTCACTCCTGTTATATAATATGAACTTTATATTAACGATTTTGATTAAGTTATGATATAGAATACCTTCGGTTGATTATATCAGTACCCTGAGCCCTGCCAACGACTGCGTGTCCCTGATACCAGAAAATTAAATTGACTCATTATTATTTTCATTTATAATATTTTATTTAATTATTTGTTATACTCGTAAACATGCTAATTATACAATATACTATTAATTTCTTTAAAGATATTTTACTTTATTAAGATATTTTGTATTGTTAATTTTTATTTTTGTGTTGGAATGATGATTTACGCTTATTAGACGCGCGAGGGTTATGCCAATAAAGGTTATTATTATTCATTATTAATTAATTATTATTAATTTCACTTTAATTCGATTAGAATCTTTGAAATTGCTCTAAACTAATAATATTTCAATGAAACGTAAACTCTTGAATTTATAATATTATTAAAACCACACAAATATATTTGCTGCGTGCGATTTCATTTCATTTCATTTCATTTGATAAAATGTGAATATTTATTTAACGCAGTAGTTTAGCAACGAGTACCGACAAATAAATATCATACAATTGAATCACATGCAAAGTTTGTGCTTGTTGCACAGCGTACTTGAATCGAAAACACTCCGTACGCGAATTTTCCTGAAAACAAGCGCCCGGTAACCAAACTAAACATATTTATAATTTAATTACATTTGTGGTACGCGTATCTAGATAGACATCGTAGGTTTACAACGCGCGCTAGTGTCGACGTGGTTTACAAAAGCTGAATTACCAATTACACGCAAATTTATTTAAGCGTTACAAACACATCACGTGTGCCTGCATTTCCAGCGTCGTTCTCTTCAACAGCGCGGAATGGTGAAAAAAAAGCAGCTAAGCAATTTGTAGTTTTCATTCGATGGTCTAGTTTGAAATTACAAGTGTCGTTCGTATTGTGAATTCTATCGAATTTCTGCACCGCGTTTGCAACAACAGCCTCGGCCGACGCCGCGCCGGCTCCGACGTGTTCGACAATCGAGCAACTTCCTTTGTGTACCCGCCCCTTTGTCGCACATGTGCGAATCGCGCGAATAATTCGAAACGATAAATAATGGTGCAAACACAATAATCAGTATTCCATTATTCCAGTTCGAGCAATTCGGCTATTTACGCGAAAATGATAATTGTCTATGTCGTGTGGGTTGTGGTGGGAATGAGGGGGTAGCGGTTTTGTAGCCGGTTGTAGCCTCGTGCATTGAGGATCGGTGGCGGTTGCAGGAAACTGCAGATACAAGTGTTGACTCTGCAACTGCAGCAGAAATGCGATGTTATTGGCATAGTTTTGTGTCCCATGCAGGCCTAAACTGCACAAATCAGCGGATGGCATAATGCGATCCAAATTCTATCCGCCTCCCAAACACTGGCGATATTTCGTTTGACTGCCATCGATTTATTTCCATTTCACATTCGGGAGTGATTTACAATCAAAACTCTAACTTAACAATGTCTCATTTTGCGTCCAAGGGTTTCAGACTTTATTCCAAGTTTGCTTAGAATTCTAGAGACCGGTACCCTGTGAAACACCTCTCAAACTAGTTAAAATAAAGTAGGCACCCATATCATTTTGCAATTCCTGTTGTATAATATCCACATTTCAGTATCAATATATTAGGAAATTGCATACAACCAGTGAGGAAATGTGTCCATAGTGCAGAGCATAGCGATAGCAGTTACAGTGATACCAGATTAAATCTACTCATTAATATTTTTGCATATAATAGTCGTTGAACAAATATAGTATTCAACCGGCATGGAATGCCCTTTCTTACTCATATGAGTAGTAATTGGCCATACTAGTGAGAAATGAATAGCATTCCATGTTTGTTATGTAATATACGATTAAGTCTCGCACATCTTGAGATTCTTTACAATTCGATTCATTTTGAATCTGCGTACCATTCCACAAAAGTGGGCCAAAACTCGTTTATATTATAAAGTTCCGTGAAAGTGTGATGAGTTACATCAATGGATTTGTAATTGAAAAGTGACGGTAAAAGTTACTTCTCTGTAATTACAATCTAAGCAGGAATATTTTCCATTGAAGCACCTAAATTTATATTTTCTTCGCTTCGACTAAATTAAAGTTCAAGGGGAAATTCTTGTTTCATCCATAAAAGTTTTATATTCTGATGATGAGATTTTACTTGAACATTCGGAAATGAACCCTTTCCGAACATTCAAGTAAAATCTCTCCAAATCTTAATGATTTTCATTATTACTTCTTGCATTCCATCAAAATTCTATTCAAGTAGTATAATATTCGAACATAAAAATCGACAAAAAACATTAACTTCTATTCAGTATTTACTTCATGACCAAAAATATTTAAATAATTGTTTGATTAATATTTCCTTCCTTTTCCAGGTGAGTCTTAATCCTGAAACATAAAACAGAGCATGTACACGTCGAAAGGTGAGTTTTATACTGATTCACGGTAATCTTTTACGCGTTATTTTAACGTTAGCAAAGCACCATCCTTTCACGGTTTGAGACCGCCGGCTCCGGAGGCGGTTACGCTCTCACTGCGTAATATATAATGATTCTGTCGGCAGCTGCGGCAAATATGTTGACATCGTGATGGAGACATCTGGTTGCTCAATGTGCGTGGCATTTATTTAAGTTATGGCTGAGCGCTGTGGGACATCAACGACGGGGGCGGCGATAACGCCACCACCACCACTGCCGAGAACCGTGTGAGCATCCGAAAACTCGGGCGCGAGTTTAACGAGTACGCAAAGTACGTGCGGTGCTCAAAACGGCGGCAACGAGTTGCGCATTACACTAAATATATTTCGCTGCCGCCCCACGGACGCTTGAACTATAACATCGCATACCTCACCAAGACACGAGGATTAATCTAATCTCTATTTAATTCCTACATATCCTAAATAACTCCTTGAAACTTTAATAATATCAAGTGGAAGTTATTATTCCAGGAGAGTTTATATCGTATAAATTAATTTTTAGATTTAGAATTTATTTTAAGGCTCTTTACTATACCACTTCCAATAAGGTCGTTAAAAATGTCGCCTTGCATGTTAGAAAATCACATTCGCAAGGCAATAAGCTTATAATGTGCTACACCAACTTCAAGAGTAGTGGAAACGCTTCTCGGCGAGTGCACAATGACGAATGGATCGACAGCGCCAACTTTACGTCCACCTGTCCGTGGCGCAGTGCACTTGCGCTACTTCCCCGTCGCCTTCGCCATCGTGCACATCCACGGTGTAAGACGTAAGCCGCGTTTCATAAATCTCGCGCGCACGCTACACGTGTCCTGTGCAGCTAGCCGTCTCGCACAACCCCTTCACGGCATCGCATTCTCCTGCAGAATGTGCCGTGCGTTTTAGCACCCTCTGCCGACAACCCCTCCGCCATTACTATTGCATTGTTATTAGAGCCGCATCGTTTCTGCGTCTACTTGACGCGAGTGTAACCATGTGTCGACTGATAGACCATTGTCGACGCATTACGACGTCGAAAGGCACGAAAAGACCAGCTGACAGCAGATGTATGCCTACGTAATCTTTGCACCGACGTTAATGTAGTATTTCCTTCGTAATACGCATATTCTCACATACAAACATACACAGTCATACCTATCACACCCACACTCGCCCCCACTGGCAAAACACACTCAAAAACATACAGCTAAACCTCCCACACAAAACTCAACGCATATAAACACAACTATTCATACACATACAACCGGTGTGCCTAAAATTACTCTACCGTCACTTTATGGAACGTTAGACCCGAATGCTTTTGTTTGTTGTGTACATGAATGTCGTATATTTACCTCCATGCGACTCCCACGCAGTTCACGGCGCGGGGCGCGATTCACGCATCATACTCTCGGGGCGCGGTCGGCCTAAACTCCTTGTAACGCTTCAACTTAAATTCATAATCTGTTTGCAAATTATTACACGTTAGGCGAAATAACTCTCTCCGCCCCCTAGTTAAACATGCCAACATGTTGCCGGCGTGAAAGACGTAAGTGAAAAGTTTTCGCACTCGGATTTGTAGCAGCCGAGCAGGAAATTGATGACTTTGAGAGGACCGCGTTAATCCACTACCTGCCGTGATAGTCTATACTCGACTACAGTAGTAGTGAAAAGATAGCAAAGTTGGGATTGGGGTAGAGGCTTGATTAACATTGATTAATTATGTCAGGTGATAAATATGAATGCCACGTTGCAGGCATAATTGGAGTGCGACTCCCCGACGCACGGCCGATTAATCTGAAAGGCATGCCATCATTCGTAGAACCCGCGCACGAATACATAATTAGCTCTCCACCCTCCACCCCGAACTTATACTAGCCTGCTCCTAACACATCATAGCGGAGAGATATTAATAGCGATATTAGCATTTGCATAACTTACGGTTGCTAATAGGTAACGTGCTGATTGAATAGGCACATTGTCAATCAATTTATTCTGTGTGGGATGAGGCGAAAGCAGAATTTAGCATAAGGGGGGACGGTCGATTATTCAATCGGCATACGTCTCAAATTTACCTACGGAAATTTTGATTATTATCAATGTTAAATGTCAATAAAAATGTTTAATGTCAGAAAGTGTTGGTTAATTTGTAACTAATTGTTTGCTAATTAGATGAGAATACAAAATGTGCATGTTCCTATATACTGGTATTCCTGTAAATAACTGAAAACTGCCTGAAAGGCGCCTCCCTGAAAGCCAAGCGAAATTGAAAAACATTTTTTGTTCTCAGCGTGCGAATGCATCCGGCATAGACCAAACAAAATATGAATAATATTCACTAATGAAAAACTCCCCCGCACGCTGCAATGAAACAGATGCAAAAATAATTACGTTTCATTAAATATCATTTGAATGAGCTTTTCAGTGCGACCTCTAGGCATTCATCAAAACCCCGACGCGTTCACATAGTTCGCCTACGTATGCAACATATATTCACGCATGGAATCTAGCGCAGAGATAAACACAAAAGTATACCAGCAAACCGCGACGCAAAACCGATGTTGCGCCATTTTACGTGTTTCAATCCACATGCGCATCGCGCCGGCTAATTATCCACCATCAGTATATTAAACGTTCAGCTGCTACGCTTGCAAAACTTTTCTATATATTTTAATTTGGGTGAAGAATCATTATAAACGTACAGATCACGCATGCAGAGCTTACTGATATTTGCGCCGACTTTATCAATGCTACCATAATCTGAAGTGCATACACTCAGTGGTACGTGAGTGGAGTGGATGTGCATAATTTTCCTATTTGTCATTCATTTGCTCGCAATTATGCGTATTTACTGTTCGGTACGTTACGAGCGTATACCTTATTCATAAAAAGCACTCACTCTCATATCGATTTATCAATTACATGTCCCTTTTTTATTTTCTCATGTTTTCCATACTCATAAATGTTTGTGTTTTGTTCGCGTCAGCAGGAGCTTTGTCAAATGAATGCTGCACAAAAAAACCGCATTCGGTAAATAAATATCCTCAATATTAATATATGCAGACAAGCCTACATGCGTTGCACACTTTTTTCATGAAATCTCTATTGATCAGGGAAATTACGAATATTAAATATGCTTTTATCAAAGGATTAATATTTTCATAGTTTGAAATAAATGTAATATTTTGAAAAGAACAATAACATTATACTGAAAAGAATTATTCGATATTCGTTCATACTGTGTACATGAACACTATTTTCAAAGAATACTTCATTACAATATTTCTGTATTATTTGTTTGGAAAAAAATGAAATTTTTAATGGAAAGAAAATATCAACATAAATCAATCACGGTAAAAAAAGGTAATGAAAAGAAAATATTTTCCGGCCAAATAATTAGAAATCTATTAATATTCCATCATGCAAAACGTAAAAATAATGAAAGATTATAATCGCATTGGTATTTAGGGTTTTATGACCGTATATTTTTATCAGCGCATTTAATTCATCGCTTAAAATTCGGTCTAATGAGAAACCAATACGAGCAACATGCGACAGCCGCTGATGGATATGAAATAAATCAGCATTTATATATGATATTCTCCCAGAGAAAAAAAATGTCGTTAATACAAAAAAGCGTAGCATTAAATTCGGCGGCTTCCGATGGTATCGTTTATCAAAGCCCAAAACGGTGATAGGCATCAAAACTGTAATTAATTATACATTCTTTCTATAACGACTGCAATAACCGTGATCATCAATTTGGCATTCAAAGCTTTCGTTTCCCGAAAACTGAGTCGAAAAACTGCTCAATTAATGACGGTATAAATGCTCTACAATGGAATTGTGGAGCAATTGAACATGATTTACTTCATTATTGCAGGATTCAGATGTACTTTTACAAAACGCCAGCATCCTAAATCATAGTTTTTTTTACCGGGCTTTATTCTTTTTTGCTGTATGTGTCGACCGAAATTGAGTGCGCCTGCCAAGGGGTAGACATGCGAAAAATTTTCCACGTCATAACCGAAATAAAAGTCGCGTTTTATACGCCCGTGCGTATGGAATCATTAAATTGATTCAATTCAATCGAATTGCTCTCGCTTTTCTGCCAGTTGCTGCCAGTCTCTGTTTTGTATACCTTTGTATGCAAACATCGAATTGCCATTTCGTGGCATTTGTACTCTTTCCTGAAATAAACATGATAAAGCTGCGAATCGAATTTTTCACGACGTTAAAGCCTAACGCACATGGTGATTTTACGTTTAATAAATCGAGAGATATTCTTCTTGTCAGTATAAAATAGTTAAATATGTTATTACACGACTTAAGCGCCAAATATATAAAAATATATATTTTCACGTGTATTTAAATATATATTCCGTATAAAAATGAATAAATCTTCGTGTTCTTCTGAAAATATCACTTTATTTATATCGGGATAAGATTGAATTTAGACCTAATGCAGTAAAAAAAATGAATGTTCAATTTTTTGTGTATCTTAAAGTTTGTCTAATGCTGGTTTCAAATAAAAATTCCAAGAAATGATTGAGTTATACCGGAAAGTATTTTTTGTTTGGTAATGTGATATTGCTCTTGTTGGGTGTGAGTGATGTGAGTACATCTTTTACTCACATGTTGTTTCTTGTTGGGAGTGTTGCACATGGTGATTTTACGTTTAATAAATCGAGATGTATTCTTCTTATCAGTAAAAAATAGCTAAATATGTTATTACACGTTTAAAACGCCCAATATAAAAATATATATTTTCACGTGTATTTAAATATATATTCCGTATAAAAATGAATCAATCTTCGTGTTTTTCTGAAAATATCGATTAATTTATATCGGAATAAGGTTGAATATAGACCTAATGCAGTAAAAAAAATGAATGTTCAATTTTTTGTGTATCTTAAAGTTTGTCTAATGCTAGTTTCAAATAAAAATTCCAAGAAATTATGGAGTTATACCGGAAAGTATTTTTTGTTAATGTGATGTTGCTCTTGTTGGATGTGAGTGATGTGAGTACATCTTCAACTCATATGTTATTTCTTGTTGGGAGTGTTGACTTTGTGGATTGCGAATTGCGATTGCTGCCTGAAGTTTCGACAAATCACGAAAATTGCCTCTTTTTCCTGGTAGATGTATTCATAAGTCCTCTATTTCAAATATATCTCTATAATTATTATACACAAGTGTGTGAATAGGGGTACTGGGTTATATACAGATATAAAAGGTTATATAGAAGGATATAAGCGACAGGTTTATATAGAGGAGACATAGTTCTGTTCAGAGGCACAGGGATGCATGATCTATGACAATATGCGACCTTTTCAAGACTGAAACAATTCTTCAACACAATTCCATTACCACCGGACAACTTAGAACAGTGGCTCGCATATGATAATGTTATCTTCGAGAATGAGAGAGTCACACACGATAGAACTAAATCTGGATCCTGATTCGACTTGAATCTCTCATCTACTGATTCTCATCCGAGAATCAGTACGATGAACGGAAAATATTCTGATGGGTTTAAAGCTCAAGAGATTTCTAAGAGAGAATTCTTCCGCTCCATGATGCACCGAATGACGGAATAAGAGTGCCTCACCAGCAACAAAATACTCAGATATCGGAAGAAAGTCTACTTCAACCATTGTCAGGCGTAGAGGATTATCTTTGTGGGGTATTTACTAATACATATTGCTATATGAATATATTTATTTCTATGAATTTCCATTTATTAGAGTATATAAAAGGTGATGATCAAAGTTATCGTAGAAGGAGACGAAACTCATCTCAACATTGCATTATCTATGCATATTTTTTGGGTAAAGTAAAGTATTTGCAAAATTGAAATACGAAGCACATCCTTTGAGAGTATTTCTTTTTTCTTTCCTTTTTCTATATAGACGGATACTAATCCGGGATACTTTGCCTCGTTTTTCCTTATATCGAAAACTATGAACTCGAAGCAGCGCTTCTATGGTTATAGAAAGAAGTATTGTATACTAGAAAATGAATGGATTTTTCCAAACTATGCTCTTCTTGCGAGCCCGGTGATGGACCTCATGCTGACTAGACGTGATCCTTCGAATGAACGTGAATCCTTCATGGTCCCAAATAAACAAAGAAGTTTTCTCTTAGTATTTTGTTTTTTTTCGGTTTTGTATGAAATTCTGAAAATATTAAAAGAATACATTTAATACTTACAGATTTAATAACATTCATAAATCTATAAAACAAATCTATTGTGATTCATGATACTACTTTTATTCTTTATTTTATTCACATTCTCTATCAAAATATTTATTAACGAATATTATTACGATATATAGACTATTTTATTATGAATTTGATTTTGAAGTTAAAGAATGTTTATTTTTACTTCTAGCAATTTTATAAAACTAAAATATTTATTTATCAATACAATTCGTAGTTTAAATGAAAATTGATTTTAAAGATAATAAAAATATAATATCAGTTTTTAATCGTTTTAGGGCCACAAAATTAATTAAATATACATTTAGGAAAAGGTTATACTATGGTAACAAATAAAAGCCCTGAAAAATTTAATGATTTCAGTTAACCGCCGGTATCAGCACATATACTATTCCCTACTTTTCATCTAAGTACGATCAATTCTATTAGCTTTCTTTGGGAGAAGCATGGCAAAAAAAGTGATCTATTTAAAAAATCATAGTGATCTGGGGGGCATGATATGAAGTTTCCTGTATGGTAGGTCATTTCTTATGTTGTGCAGAGGATTATTTGAGTGAAGAATTTTAGAAATACATATCACAGGGCAGCCCTTTCACTTATTTTAAGGTACATTTCTCTGAATTTAAGGATAAGTGTTAAATATCTCAAGAATATCACGGTGAACATGCAATCTAAATAATAGAAAATACGATCTCTCTTTTCCTGTTAATATAAAAATTATCTATTTTAACAGATTTCATTATAAGACAGATTTTTATTGAAATTGAAAAAGAAGAGTTTTACTTAATATTGGCAACCCAAGCAACATCAAAACGTTTTTTCGGATTTTTCAGAGGATGTGATCATATTTCTATGATTGAAAAAAGAAATTTGTTGACTTAATTATAATTTAAATGCAATTTCATATAGTTTCCTCGTTCTAAAGGAATCAATTTTGGCTCTCTACTGTTAGTACATATGTTTTCTATACTCTTAATCGTTTAATTCTAGAAAGAGGACATTATTTTAATAAATATGTCCTTTTTCTGTGGTTAATAAGTTTATATTAATAACAATTTCTTTTATAATTTCTAGAATATCAAAAATTAAAAAATGAATTTAAAATGCTTTAAAATTATATTACTCATTTTACGTCTTTTATGAAAATAATTATTTATCAATATTACTACCATTTTAGTATGTTACAATTTTTTAAATTATGAATTAACTTAATGTATGTATGTTTATATTTAATACCACCCATTTTATGGAACTAAAATATTTATTTATCAATTCAATATTCAATTAAATTGAAAGTTGAATTAGTTTATTAAAATATAAAACTACCTATCCAGTTTAATCGATTCGCTCAATTTTATGATTAATAAACGTAAAACAAATCAATGCTTTCAATATAATTAAATACAACAATATTGTAACAAAAAGTCAATAGTTAAAATACAGTTCATATCAGTTATGACTGATTATCAGCAAGTACATTCATGTAGATATACGCGTTGCATGCCCGGCGCCTTCACCATCGCATCACGCAACATCACAAGCAACACGCGAAAAGGTCGCAGATATGGAAACCCCGGGAAAAGCACGGCTATAACGGCCTAATAATTTCCACATATATCTCGTACGCGAGCATTCGTAGATACAATGGTCGTGACAAGCCTAACAAATTATGCTGCCCACTGTTGAATATACACCAGAGCGTTTGGCAAGTCTGCATTCGTTTCGTGAAAGAAAGGAGCCCTTTTTTCATTATTATTGTTGCAGCCAAGGCCCCAGCCTGCCGCAGTAGGATCTAATTTACTATTTGCTTTTGTGTGCGTTGATCATGAACACGTACAATCGCGTGTAATCTTTTGGATTATATTATATCGCTATGTGTGGCGCGTGCGCTTTTTTACGCCTGCCGTAGTTGGTGTCGGTGTATTTGGTATGGAGTGTGTATGAAAAAAAAACAAAGAAAAAATGTAATTTTGTGTCTTTGTGCTTTCGGAATGCGGATGCCACAAGTCTGACAGGTCATACATTTCGATAAGAGCTTCCTTTCCACGGTTAACATGCCCACTCTGGTGTGAATTCAACTGGGTAGACCCATTACTGATAAGGATTGTAATTAAATTTCAACGGCAATCGTTTGCGGCTTATAGATTATCCTATTTTCATTTAGATTACATTGTGTTTGCTTTAGGTTGAATTAGTTTAAATAAGATGTATTTTAAATAAGATTTATTTTTTTATGAAATAAAATAGTTTCTTAAATTATTTTTTTCGATCATTGCATATTGCACTAATATTTTTCTTTCCTTGATTTTAGTAAGCATTTTCTACTATGGTCATTAGTTCTATTCAATTATTTTTCTATGCGGTCATTGACCGCTACGTCATTCGTCTGAAAAATAACACTGATTATAAATTAAATAATAAAACATATTCCAGCAAACGAAAGTAGCTTTTGAGATATATTTGGTGTTGCGAAAATTCCAATTCACTTAAAGGTATCACTGAATACAGGTAAGCCCTGTAACAATACAACCGGTTTTCTTTTCTTAAATAAAAAATTACAATTTTTTACAGATTTTTTCATAACTATCGCTATATAGAAAACTTCAAATTTCACGTTATTATACAAAAATTCCAGTATATTAATATAGATTTCAAGATTAATGTTGATTTACAAATGAAATACTTCACGGAATCGTAGGAATGAATGAGGGCTGGGCAGTAGGTCTTAGAGAAGGTGTGAAAGTGATACGGGAGTGGATGGGGGAGAGAGGGGATGGGGTGGCTAGGATCTCGGTAATCCTAATGGAGAAGCAAAGAAAAAGGAAGGCTGGGCAATTGAGAGATGGTGACCAGGGTCAAGGCAATGCAATTTGTAATTTTTTTACGTGTGGTTAGCTTTTTTATTATATCTATAGAAATTTAGTATATTGTTATATATTTATTTAATGAAGTTGATATGTGAAACACGAGGAAATTTGTAACAGAAGTATGCCAATCGTAAAATGACTCATAATGCGCAATAATAATGACTCCAATTCACTACTTAGATTTTACTTGCATACGTTGCATCAAATATAACGTAAAGTCGAGGCTGTCGGGAAAAAATCAATTTTTGAATACAGATTCCGCAACAAATCTTACAACAGTTGATACACAATCAAAATTAGTCTATGCTTTGATTCAACGTGTCAAATCTTACAACAAATTGTACCATCAAATTGCCAGTTAATCTATGATTATTTCACTTTAATTTCATTTATTTTGACGAAGTTATTATCGAAATACAATTGTATAAACACAAATCGCTTATACATTTCTTGTTTATTTCATGGGGCAGTTTTTTCACACCATCTAACGCTTACGAAGAATGTTTTTTTGCGACGTACTGCTTAGAAAAATATTATTTCCTGTTATTAAGTAGATCATTAACTAGAGAATAAACACTTCCTATAAGGTATAGAATTCATGTATTTACTTGTACTCGAAAACTTCGTCGATAAAAATATTTAGTCTAGTCGAAAGGGCGTGGTGCCAATGTGACTAAACGTAAGGAAGAGAATGTAAGAAATATTCATTTCTTGTTGATTTGACCCGGTATCTTTTCTTATTGAAAAATTGATTTTTTTCCAATAGTCTCAACTATACATTAGAATACATTAGAAAAAAGTATGTACGTGGTGAATTGAAGCAATACGCATGGAGCGCTTAAGCTTTGCTATTTGATATGTTGTTTACTTTAAATACAAACAAGAGTGTTCTGTTTCAAGTACTCAAATGAGAGGAATTTATTTTGGCTTTTAGCTCTTATTTTCAACTTTTCTATATAATTATGCACTACCATTTAATATAATTGTCGATAATTTAACATGCGATACCGTGCATTAGAAAATATATGGAACCATTTTCCAGTGATTAGAAACATGTTATATATTGTAGATTCTGATCCATACGCCTCAGGTGAAAATTTTTGATGTTGACATAATTGTCATGAGCCCTGCTATCGATCATCTAAATATGGACTGAGTATATTAATAATCAATAGAGATGTAGTCATCTTTGCAATGTATTCTAAATGGGAACAATCAAACTATTTTTTGACCATATCTTGATTCTACATCGAACCATGTGAAAATTGGTTGGGTATTTTAGGTATTTCCAAAATCGAAAATTGGCATGTAGCTTACATGAGTCATTTTACGATGGCTTTTACGGTAGGATCACACGGGTCCAATACAGGTCTTATTATTATTATTTCACGGAATCTCTTGTAATCCAAATATGTATATTTATAAATATATAAATTCAGATTTTATTAAAAAAACACATTGCAAACTATTATTGATTCACTGATTGTGAGTGGTATTACTTAACGCAGCATTATCTACCTTACGGTGTATATGCAATCATCTGTCTGATATAAACATTTCATTAGAAATCAGCGTCTTACTGAAAACTTCATTAATTATTTTGCATTAAGTCATAAAATATTTAATTCACGGAATTGTTAATCTATGTTGCAGCACATATGTATTTTCAAACAAACTTCATTAAAAAACAGTATTATATATTTTTTAAATTTGACATTCTAACGAAAATAGAGTTTCACCCTAACTACAGCAGATGCAATTTAGCTTCACTCTTAATTCATACATTTCCGAAAATTGAAAATTGTAATATATTACTCAAAAATTCCAGGAGGTTTATTATGTAAAATATTTCATTTCGCTGAATATCAATATTCATAGGCAAGCCAAGTAGTTATAAATATTAAAAATTCATTCCAAATCATCTTTATATCGAATATTTCAGAAAACCGAGTGAAATACTATATTCGCAGAGGAGTGTAACTTACTGTAGGCAACCCAAATAACAACCATTTTGATTTATTTAAATCATAACTAATTAAATTTTTAGATTTGCAGTGAATTGCTTCCAAAACATTATCCTTCATCACCTTAAATTTGTTACTTATTGACAAAAAATTAAAAGTCCTGCTGAACAGTTTTCACATTTTTCATGTTACTGGAAACACAAAAAACTATTATGCAGTGCGACTAATTGGCAATTGTGGGCACGCTGCTATAAGTCGCTGATGATGCTGATGCAAGTGCACAAATAGCGGTTCACATATAAGTATGGTTCGCTACTTTTTCGTATGTTTTAGAAAATTTTGTTCCAAAATCTTCTAAATGCAAACATATTAATAAAATGTGGGCATGGCGAGGTGCTTTGGTACATTTCATAGTTGCTTGTTGCATTCAGCTCCTAACCAGTTGAACGTACTTTTTGAACACATTGATGAGTTTCACTCAAAATTAGCAACCCAAGTTGCAAAAAGAGGATTTGTCCAGACTTTAGCCCTTAGTAAATTTCCTAGTTTTCTAGTAGTTCTATTGAAAAACGATAATTTTTCCCGTTATTGCACTAAAATTAGAAATTTCTCTAACAATACATCAAAGAATAAAGCTTATTATTCCATATTAAGATATCCTTCGAGATAAATTTAGCGAAAATACTTACAAAAATTACACTTTGCGCACAGTAGCCCACAGTTTAAAGAGCTGCAAGTGCAACCGACTTGCAATGCGTGTTATGGGCCTCGTTTTCTTTTTGTGTCTGGGCAATAAATTCACGAACGGATGCGGCACTCGCCACATTACAATTTACGGCCGAGAGCGCATTAGCATGCATTGCAAATTCGTGTGCACACAAGAGCGACGGACGTGCGCACATGGATATCTCAAAAGCATCAAACGCTCGGCGGCTTTGGTTTTCGAAAGTCTCTCACAGCCATTTGCGCCGTAATAGAAATAACTGCACGCGAGTAAAAGGGGTTTTTGGGCGGTGGATAACAAATTTAACAGCTCTTCACGATGCCGCCAGTGACGGAGGCGCTGGTCGAGACTCGCGGGAGCAGAAGTAAGCGCCTAGTTAAATGCCATTACAAGTCGTCACGGGTTTATATTGTTCGCCGAATACGCAGACGATTACACATTGCTGCTTGATTACGTGTCTTTTATTTTTGCTTTTTTGGTGATGAGAATTGCAATTGTGCCATGTGGGAATAACTGGTAATCAGGAATTTAATTTTTGGAGAGGTTGAAATTGAACATTCTTGTAAAATCATTTTGAGCATTGAAATTTTTCTGGGAATGTAGTGAAATCAGTGAAACGCATTTGTTTGTGTTTCTGATTATATGAAATGTAGTTATGAAGTGCGAATTATTGAGAATCATCTGAAATTCGCTGATGGGGAGGCAACAATGTAAAATTCCTGGCGAATAATTCCTTGCGCATTGTACATTTTGCGGTTTTTTTTTTAGGAAATCACCAGAAATTTCGCTTTGGGTGGACAAAATTAAAAATTTCTGCAGTAGAATTCTTGGATCATATTGTACATTTCTGGTGAAATTTCAGATGAACATGAAAATTGACATGTTTTTGAGAATACAAAATGAAGTTATGCAGTGTGAATAAGTAATAATAATAATAATAATCTATAA
>WSZQ02013546.1:22385-35577 GCA_019419845.2 Weissflogia rhopalogaster | reverse complement strand
TGTATTCATTGTATTTCTCATTAAGGTAAACATTACACCATGCATCATACCACATTGAATATTAAATGTACCCATATATTGTTTTCAGTTTTTCATACAAACGTGCATAGTTTGAAGCTTTCCCGAAAAAAAAAATGATGCAAAGCGAAGAAAAGGTGTCTATTTAATGAATATTGTTATGCTTACTTCACTATATATGATATATTTCTAAATAAAACTTTTAGAAAGGTTTAGGTGAGTTTTTGTGTATTTTCAACAGTTCCAATATAGTATTGTGGAGTTGCGATTACGAAGCGACTAATGAAAAGCGAATGAACATACGATATCGTGCAGTTTGTCATTCTATTTAGGCATTTTCTTTGGCTCTGGGGCAGTCAGTTTCTTGTTTGTATTTCTAAATATGTGGCCCAGAACTAAATTGAATATTGTTCCTGATCGGGTGTCTCTTTACCTTATTCCCTTTCTAGTTATGAATGGCTCTGTTACTCCTTTTCTCGTTCATATACTTGCAGTTATTATTAATAGCGTCAATATATTTGGTATATTCTGCTCTTTTATGATGTTATTTGTCTCTTTTACCATCGAACGCCTTCTGGAAGTCTATGAACATTATATATATATACCGTATACTCATTAGCATTGCTTATTATTTGTTTAATAGTATGAATTGAATCTGTCGTTGATTTGTTCTTTCTAGATCCGAATTGGTATTGTTGTATGCTGATGTATTTTGTTAATTTTCTTTGTATTAAAGTAACTGTTAGTTAGTTAGTTGTAAAAAGTATTGAAAGATAGAACAGGCAAGTTGAATATCTTTATACTAATCGCACTAAACTAGAACTAATAGTCCTCAATTGTCCGCCTTAATTTGTGTTAACGTGATTTCTATCGACTTTTACAAAACAATAGAAAATATTCTATCCCACGCTTCACTCAAAGTAAAATCTTAAGAATCAAAATAAAAAGAGCGCCAATGTGTTCTTTTCATATTTCGCCCTCCATCATGGACGGTGCTGAAAAAGCAAATCTTTTCACATAGAGGACTCTCAGCTTCATCCTCCTATTCGTCGTTTTCATCATTTATCTTTCGTGAATAATAAGCGAAGAGCTATTCAACCTGCGGAAAGTTCTTATTATCTCTTTGTCTCTGGGCGAATGCTGGAAAAAATACCGTCGAAAATAACGCAGCCACGTAAAACGTAAAAACTCGCAAGCGTAACCCTGGTTTTAGGGCTATTTTTTGTTGGCTTTCCTGGTTTGGACTACGTCTCTCGCCGTGTGTACTTTATTTATTGGCATCAATTGATATAGACGGCAGCTCGGCAACGTTCATGCCGCAGTACATTTGAATGCAATGCTTCAGTGTGGTCTGCATTCCGACAATCTGGATTTGCGCATTCGTGCAGTGTAACATTGGCATTCAGCTGAAACAGTTTTACCCTCGGGTGATTATTGAATTTAGGATAAATATGTGGCGCGCATTTTAACGCAGTCATCATACAGTTGTTTGTTGAATTGTGTGTTTTTTTGGGATAAAATGGTTTTAAGCCGATTTTCATTTTTTTGGGAAAATAGCACATGTTTTTAATTTACAATCAGTGTCATGGATTTGTTTGTGAACCGATGCCAGGATATTGTAGCCATTTTTTTTTAATTTATAGGATGACAATTGAAACATTGCATTAAATCTACTTACTCTACATTAATTAACTACTTAGCAAAATACGATTATTAATATTTTATTTTGAAAATTATATTCCTTAATGAAGTAATATTTTTGAAAATAAATTTAATTTAAAATTAAAAAAATATATATTAAGACCGTCTCTGTATATTTACTATAGCAGCACAGTACCGTAATGAGGATACTTGATGTGTGTCTCAAACTCAACAATCGCACTCGTTTGCTCGTCTACCTGCTGCCTGCTGCCAGTACCAACAATCACACATCCTGCTAGATGAAATACGTGCTCGGGGAAGGAAGGCGCTTTCTTTGTCTCACTGCGCATACACTCTCCATCATTAACGAGATGCTCCTGTTTTCGAATGACAAAACAAACTCGACCGAATATACGCCTGAAGATCTAACTTTAAACAATATTACCGTTGATCTCGTTTTAGATACGGGCAGTTAGAACTCAAATTATTGTTTATTATTACAATGATATTTCTGGTTTAAAATTTATTGTTGCTATAATTAATTTGGTAATAATAGATAGTGGCGTTAAACAAGTAAGGAATTAATTTTTTAGAAATCCCTGGGCCTTTTTTGTTTGACCAAATTATTTAAAGTTATAACTTAATATAGATAAAAACAAAAAAAAAATTGTAAGGCGCGGAATTTATTTATATACAACTATAGAATATGTTTTCGCCCCCATTTATTTCTTCATCTTTAGGGAGGGGGTGGCGAAGCGGCACGCATGTGTACCAATAAGGTATTTGAATGGTAGAAATATGTTTTACCAGGTGTAAATGCAAACTTTGACATTGTTGAATTACATTTATATATTTTATTTTTTAATATCTATTTTGTATGATATAAAGCGAAGCAGTCTTTGCATAGTGGTATACCGCATTCCTGACGAATAGTTTTTGTGCGCTTTTGTTTCTTCTCTTTGGCGCACCTTGTACATCTTGTAGGACCTTCAATAGGAAAATGTAAGGGAACCGCTCTATAAAGTTTACTTTTTTTACTAGAAGGTCCTTGTTTTGGTAAAGGGCGCGATGACTTTAAGTTCTTCGGCCAGCTCCAATAATAAGAGCATTTTCTAATAAGAGGTATTTTCTTGCTTTTACGTCTCATATCGTTATATATTATCCCCGCATTTACGGCACACATGTTGATGCATGTGTAAAAAACATTTTTCCACCATTTACTTGACTTGACGATCATGATCATATGAGCCTACGTACTGGTCAGCCCTGTCCACCCCTCCCATTTGGCGATAAAACGCAAATGTTTCGGGACACTCAATGGGCAATTTTATTCCCGCTTTTGATTTTTTGAGAATTGCAAAAGTAGTTGCCGAATGACAGTTACTCATAACTATTACTTCCTTCACATCTTGCCATTTCGTGCACAATAATCCTGTCGGAGTGCATTGAAATATGGAATCACACTTTTGTAGCTTTTTTTGCTATATAATGCAAGTTAAAACTTGCTAAATTTTTCAAATGTTGATGGTACATATGTCTACCGCTCGGGACGAAAGGGTTAAGGAGGGTAAATCGCTACTCAGAGTAACGCTCACTGCGCTAGTCTGTCTGCTTTCACCTTGTCTTACTCATATTGCAACGGTGTATTCGATATTCGTATTTCGGATAGACGCTTTTCCCACTTTTTTGTTGCATTAACCGGAGCAAGTGGCCCTTCGAGCAAGTTGTGAGACGATATTTGTCGCACGGTGTTGTTTCTCACCGGTAAAATGTCTTTAGATATATTTCCATCATGAAATAAAGTTAGTACGTTATTGGATTTTGAGTTAATTTGTCTTTGGCGTAACTAATGAGCAAAGCATTTCCCTAGTTTAAAATATTAGTATTTAACATATCATCTAAGATTCCTTGAATTACAAAACCTGCTTTCGTCCGATCCACACGTACGCTAACGACACACACAAGGACGAAAACATCAAAAAGGAAACAATTACTGAGAACGGCTGAAATGAAAATGCTTAGGCGAATAAAAAGGTTGACTCAAATGGACCGAATACGGAGCGACCCATAAGAGCTGAACTGGACGTTGAAGACATAGACATGTGGCACAGAAGAGCACAATGGAACGATCACGACGACAGGATGGCAAACAACAAGCTTGCAAAATGGGCAAAAATCAACCGGCACGCCGGTAGAAAGACCACCGAAAAGGTGTCAAATCAAGAGGAGAAGGAATAAGATTAGTTTAAGTGCTCATTTCTGTCGGGCCTCTTGAGGCGTACACAATTTGTTATTAATAATATATGTTACCATTAACAGATATATCATTAAAATTGGAGTCGGACTGACTGGATTTTGTATTGGACCCTAGTATTTGAACGCACATGGAGCAATTTTAGTATAATTTTTTTTCTTCTTCTTCTTTTTATGTTAAGCTGGTTAGCTTGTGTTTTACTGGCACTTCTCCTGGGATATTGATGTCCAGCTATGGGACCATCTTTTTGGTGGTCTGCCAGTGCGGCGCTTTCCTTGTGGTCTACCCTCTTTCACCATTCGCACAATTCTCTCGGTCTGAATTCTATCAACGTGGTCGTCCCACATCCTCTTAGGATTTCTTGTCCATCGCACTATGTCTGGTACATTGCACCTCTTTCTAATGTCGCTCTTCCGTTTCTTGTCCAAGATGGTTAGTCCGCTTATAGAACCCATCTCGGTTGTTCTGAGTATGCGTTTGGTGAGGGCGGTGTCTGCTCTTGTTTCTCCGGCATAGGTTAGAATAGGTCGTATGCAGGCATTATATATACGGGTTTTGCTGGCTATGGACATGTTCCGATTCTTTCATATAGAGTTCCGAAGTCATCCAGATATTCTCGCTGCTTTGTTGGTCTGTTGTCTGACGTCTTCTTACAGGTTTCCCCAGCTAGAAATCTTTACTCCAAGGTAGTTGAATGAACTGTGAGACTTGTTCAATGGTTGTGTTATTAATAACAATTTTGGCCCTGATGGGTATTTTGGAGATTACCATACATTTTTTTTGTTGAGATAATCATGTTAAGTTTTTTTTGCGATATCTCGCATGCGTGAACTAACCTTTGCAGTCCGGTTTTGGTGTCCGCGAATAGTTCTCTCCGATCTTAAATCCTTCAGTTGTTTTCTTGGTGTCTGATATAATTTGGTCCACAATTGTATTAGATAATAGTGGGCTAATTCTTATTATTCCTTGTCTTATTCCTGATGTTGTTTGGATCGGTCTCGATGTTCCGTTCTTTACCCGGTTTCTAGTAGTGTTACCGATGTTTAGCAGTGAAATTAGTTTTAGCAATTTCCTTTGTACTCCTTTTTCTCCTAGGAAAGTGATGTCTTTTAGGCAGACCTTGTCAAACGCCTGTGACATATCCAGGAAGCAGATTATAAATTTAAAATAGGATTTATCTTAATTAAAAAATATCACATAATTAATTGCACATCTGGCTGGAATACTCGACTTCTGCAGCTCTCTATACAAACGCTTCAATGAAAGCAACTTCAGTGAAACTTGAATAGGGAATGACGATGTTGCGTTCGGTTTTAATTAAATTCGTGCATGTATGTGTATTGCAATACAGTGCCGAGTGCACTGCATCGCTCGTTTTTCCCTTTTTCCAAGTTTTCACTTTATCACTCCACCGACTCAAATTAGCGGGGATTTTTTAAGTGCCTCTTTAGAAACTCTGCCAAAGCAAACGGCATAGCATGATGAACACATATGACATTTGACATTTTACGAAATTAACCTAATTTGCACGCTGAGTGGTTGTATCCAATATTCGTTAACTCGTTTGCTTTAATTAGTAAAGTCGTTAAAAAATGATTAGAACCAGCATGTTTCACGATGACTGTCACGGATACAAAAAAATAACATATTTTATGTTTTCACTGCGGCAACACATGTTTCGGCGACTTTTATGCAAATTTCACTAATTACTTGCATGTTCACATACTAACTAATCGAATTCCCCCTTGTACATGTAAATATAAAATAAATCAAAATGTAGAATGGATATCATTGTAATTTTGAATAATTAATATTTATATAGTGTACGTCTACTAAGCATGAATAAGACAACACCAAATTTTGGTGTAGTATTTGTAGGTTAATGCGTATGGTCTCGGAAGCGGCGTAAGCAAAGTTTGCGGCAACTGGACGTGGTTTTGGGGGCTGAAAGCTTATACGTGTTACTAGGTCCCGGCGGCATGCGCCTGATGTCACAAAAACAGTCGTATATCACGTCGCAAAAGTTTGCAATTAAATATTTAGATTTTTGTGGGTGTTAAATTTAATTCGATTTTTATGAAGACCGTTAAGTTATATGCTTTATGGATTACCATCGTGGTTACCATCGGTTGTTATATTTCATACCTTTATAGATACAAAAATATTTTCTTGAGGTAGAATGTAGAATCAATTGTTATGATAGTAAGAAAATTGGAAAAATCCTACTATATTAAAGAATACCTTTAAAGCTTTCTGAGATAGTCTGATATTGGGATGCACTATGAACGGAAAATAAGGTTTTAGATCAAAGGAAGCGAAAGGGTTTCTTATGCTTAAATTATGTTGAGTCTGCCTGAATTTATCAAGCAGTACTTCGGGAAAGTCCTTAATCTGCATTAGATTTCCCTTGAAGGATTTTAAAACTCTGTACATTTTACAAATGTTAAAAACATCTATCATTTTTACTTGTATTTTGCGGATAGTTCAACAGATTTGTTTCATGCTTTTTTCATCACAAAGCTACACATAATTTTATGAAAACTTCGTTTTCAGCTGCAATGAGGGTTTTCCTCCTTTAGTAGTTGGTATATATATCAAATTGTTATTTAATGCACTTTCATACTATATAAACATATTCCTGAATATTGCACTGGACATTTGAATTTCGCCGGATTTATAATCGAAAACATTGTTCCATTCATTTTTCAATATAGTTTCTATAGTTTCTACACAATTCAAAAGACATTTTTTTACATTTTTTATTATGCAATATTTAATAATAAAATATTTACTCACCATTTTACGCTTCTGAATTATGCGTATGTCTATCAGTCTCACTAATAATATCACTATCTGTGAGTCTATTGCATTCACTCAGGAGAATTATAAGTTATCGCAAATCACTGCATCATTATCGTTTCGGTATTTCATTATGTTAATAGCAAAGAAGAACTGCGTACGGATAATCAAAACTTTTACATTAGCAAGGACGTTGGTACGAGTAGATTAAATAGAGCTGTGGTCACAGTAATAATATTTCTCATAATTTGTCCATTTATCAAGTTACGAGGTGTTGAGATGAAATAATTATTAATTATTAATTTATTAAAACAAACAACATCACCAAAAGATTAAAGAAAATCATTTGTTCTATGAATTCTAATGTTTCACAGTACGGAACTGATAGGAAATATCAACAATATTCCTATTTCATCGAAAGGAAAGTTAAATTTACTATCCATTTTCAAACTTTTTTTAAAAATTCAAATATCCAAATCATTGAATCATTAAAGCGATTAACCAAAAACTATAATCTCTCTCTACATATTAAACATATTTCTGTTTCATTGGAAAAACCGTATAATTAACTATCTATATTCTTTATTTTTATTAAAGTATTCGAATTGGATGAATAATTATTAATTAAATCATTCAACAAAACATCTGTTATCAAAAATGTAATAATTGACTTGATTTGTTGATTTTAAAGTTTTATATAACGAAACTGATAAGAGGTATCAATAATATTCCTATTTCGTAGAAAGAACGTTTAATTTACTTTCTAGTTCCATATTATATCTTAAATTATTCTTATTGTACGAATAATTATTAATTAAAATAATCAACAAAACATCTGTGTCAACAAAAATGAGAGAAACTGATTTGTTTTGTTAATTTTGGAAAATTTGAGGAGTCATTCCACGGCCGATGCAGATTCCAGAATTCCGTCAATAAAATATCAGAAAACACAAGAGAAAACACTCTGTTGTCCAGGCAATTGCGACCTAACAAATAAAGCAGGAAAGACGGTACCCTTATGTGAAGATGTGGAAAAAAGTGAATGAAATCTAGGTATAGAAAGACCTAAAAAAGGAAACTCAAGCCCAACGAGATTAGGAGAAATATGGGTATAGAAGGAGGACAAAAATATGATTCTGGCATTCTAGGATAACGAATAATCGAATTGACTGCAGGACATTTGTTTAAAATAGCAGCATTGCTGTTCTAATTAGAATATATTTGGGAAATGTACATTTGTATTATTATACCTTTCCAAAAAGGACGCCAGTTCAAATGTATATATTGCTCAAAAAGTGTTACTGACCCATTATAGCATAACTCGTTGAACTAGCTTGCTATAAAATACATTTCCATAATTAAACAGAAATGCGAAGGATCCAGAGATAAGTATCACTTAAAACTACCAATTTTATCGTTTTCTTGCGTTAAGTACTGAACGTAATACGGGTGCTTACGGTAATTACCAGCAAATGTTTGACCCTGCATAAATTGCAAGGTATACATGGGTCACCGAAGGGTATAATTGGGATAATTTTGGACAGGAGACTTGGGTTTACGATATGCTATATTCTTGTCGTCCTTGAGGCAATAATAGAGAACCTGTCATGACCAACAGATCATGTTTAAGTATTAATGTTGGGAACCGTTGGCCATTCATAGAAAATAGGAATATACTATCAATTCATGTTTTATGATGCCAAGAGCCGATTTATTAGGGCCTCGACAATTTTGGAAAATGTTCGTCAATATTAGAGACACTTGGCAGATACCTATTGATTTATGGTGCGTGTATTTGAGCATTTTAAAAAAGACGTGACAAAGTCCAGGCAAAGCTATTAGGCTTTGTTCATTAAACTTAGCGTAGTCTTTTACCAACAGAGATCTTGTTACTGATGGCAGTGACCTAATGATTTCTTCGAAGTTTGTGATTACTGAAATACGACCTTCTAAGGAAGTTGCCTTCTTTAAGGCCCGTTGAAGATTTCAATTTCTCAGGATGAATTTATCTTATAATAAGTATAATAGCCATAAATGTGTAATATAAAACATATCAAGTAGAAACACTCTTAAATTATTTAAAGCAGTCATTTTTGGGCATAAACTTCTCAAGCTATGCAGGAGTGGATAAGAAAGTAGCATCACAAGTGGAAAAGGGACTGAGAGTATCAGGATGTCACGAATGCGGAAAGCTGATTAAGAAATTCATATTAAATAACAGAAAGACCACTTCTGGAAAATTTAGTCCAAAGGTATGTTTTGTGTAGATTAGATGTAAATTTAGGAATACGATAAGAGTAACGAGCAAACAAGTAACGGAAATCACAAGTGATAACTAAGATAACTAAGGGGTGGTAGAGGAAGTCAATTAGTTGTTGGGTAGTTGGCAGGGAGTTGGCTTGGACATACATTATAGTAGACTCAGTTAGTCTTACAATTAGTTAGTCAGTGCGGACTTAATTTGCGAGCTAGTATGTCACTAATAGTTCGGCAATGTGTTCTTTAACTGTAAAATTTATAAGAGGTTGTTGTGTTAATCAATGTATCGTTATGTTAAAACTATTCGTGTGTTATGTGAGTGTTCATCACCTTGAAGCCAATACCATAGTCTTGCATCCCACAGCCTAGCTAGCCAGCTCGAGTGAAGTACCAGCAGGAGAAGGTATCTGTTTAGTTTGAACAGCCATGTCCAGCCAACGAGCAGATAAATCATCCACGATCTCTGAATCGTCCTCGCACAGTCCAGAGATGTCCATCGATAAATGGTAAGCGAGTAAAAACCTATCAAAAAATCCCGTGCGAGAACTACCGCTACATCTGGTGAAGATTGCCAAAACACCCCTAATGTCACACTAAGAAATGCAATATGGAACAATAAGCACGTAAGAACAGAAGCTAAAGTGAACATATATAAGGCAGTAGGTAACTACTGCCTTTTATATGATCGACTACGGCAGGATGGGTCTCAACCCAACGAAGTTTTCGTAAAATTATGTCTTTTAAAACGCCATAAATGACTGATTTATCATGAACCGATCGGGATAATATTCATATCAGATTAAAGTAGAAGAGTTGAGGAATATTTTCCCACTTGTTTCATGTTGATAGCTTAATATTTAATATACTTAAAATATATTTTAAAATGTACCTGAAAATGAGTAAATCGAGCGCGCGTGTTTTATTCGCATTATAGTCGTTTCCGACCACTGTGCGCCGGCGCCGTTTGTTGCCAACTATTTCGACAATTATAAACTCCACAATGCAATTAATTACCTCACATATAAGTTGGTCAGTATTGGCGCAGAACTTATGAGGCGTCGGCAATTATTGTTGTTATTCCACGACATTGCAAAATACAATTTATAGCGTCATGTATGTATGGAACCTTTATTGACATTTCAACATCTCATTTTATAAATACCCACTACCCTTCAAAATATCACTAAATATTAATCACAATTCTTATGTTAAATGATAACTGTTAAGAGGTTTAAATATGTAGATCGAGGAAGTGTAAAATAAATGTAATTATAGAATCAAAACTCAGGTAACATAAAATACAATTCGGTATACAATAATGGCGCGATGCGAACTCTTTACAATTACACGTACTTAGACTCGACTACACTGTTGTGAGGACTCAACAGAACTACAGTGTACATCGCCTCGCGCAGGACTAATGCGCTGAGGGGCGCGCGCATCTTCTTCTGTCTCGTTTAAGCAACAGTGTCTCGCTTAGCCTAACAATAGCAATACAATAGGAAGAAAACTAACAAACAATTAAATACACATAGAAATAATAACAAAAACCAAATTTGAGCCCCAGCAATATCACAGTAATATCCACAAGTCACTTCTCATACCGCTCTCCTCTTCTATCTTACATTTACCAATGTGGTGATTGATGCCAACTCTTTTCCTGTCTCTTCCAACCACACCTCTACTCGTTTTCTTTCCCTGCCTTCCTTTAAAGCCCATTCCACCTTCACCTCACCACATTCCCCTGCCAGGTGTTCTCAGGTATCCGAGCCCTTCCCACATAATATAACGGGTGTACTCGGGCCCCATCCATCCCTTACGTCATTGTTATCGTTACATAAGATTCAAACATCGAATCAATGTCATCTTTAGGTTCTGTCACTTAGTGTGGCAATATCATATTATAATTAATTGTAATTTTTTAAATCCTAATTCAGATTAGCTTTCAGATTTATAAATTGTGTTTGCAAGCACAGCAAAAACGGTATTTGCAAAACGTAAAAATGCGAACTGAAGTGAAAATTCATCATATCACGCACAATGGATAATGGATAACCCTACAACAAGTACAAAAAGCACTAGTATCAAATAAAGAGAGCAACGTGGTTACAAAAGCACAAAAAACCGCTAACCGCTTTCGCTTTCCTGCACACCCACTCTGTACCTCTGCTCAGCCGTGTGAAAATTGCAGTGATTTATGAACTCAGTTCGAAATCCATTAAGCCCTACAAAAACTCGTGTCAATTTATCGCAAATAATATGCGTTTGGCAAGCATTATAGCACTAAACAAAAAGGTCGATATGAAACATGGTTGGTAGCGCAAAGTTAGTGTAAACTTTGGAGGCACGATTTTGCGAAATTACACTCAAATCTCAGACGCGGAAACTCGGCATAACTGCAAGCGTCATAAAGAGATAGTAATAAAGAGATAAATATGAAAGGCACGTTTTACTGTCCGAACAATAAAACAGCAGAAACACCTCAACACGTCAATCGTTTACTTGTCCATAAAACTGGCGAATGTTTGACCATTTCGCCAGTATTTGTGTTTTTTTTTCATGACCACACGCTGGTATAATATATTGTTTTTATTCCGAACACGTTTTCATCGTTAATATCTCCGTGCTATTCATGTAAAATGATATGATACCATTTATTGTTTGTTTTTATTTTAGATGGGTCTGTGTACGACCTTAGAGTGTTTATTTTTTATTTGAACAAATTATTTGGAAAAAGAGAATTTTGGGGATTATAGCGTGCTGACGCAATGCGGATGTTAGGATTTTGTTTTACAAGTGTTTTAAAGCCGGCATTTGCATAAGAATTGACGTGGATTAAATCTCGAAAACAGCGTTTCATCGCATTGATTAAGTAGATTGAAGAGAAATTATATCAGTGGTATTAGTAGAAAGAACCTAATTTAATATTAAAGATATTGCTCGACTTACGAACTGTAGACTTAACGGTGAAAATTGAACTCGAAACTACTGGAGAGACTGTAGAGGGGGTGAACAGACATGTAAGAACATGTTGAAAGTCCTATTAAGCGTTCTCTCTCTCTCTCTGTTTCTCTCTCAAGAGAAAATTAACATTAAATAGCGGATTTGTGTAAATAAGATCGATGGAAATATAACTGAAAAAACTATAGCCGAAATTTACTCAACGATGTTTCAAGAATCCATATATGTAAAAGATATGTAAAAAGAAAACGGATCGAAGTGGATAGGAATGAAGGTATTATAATGAAAGTACGACACGTATTTACTCATTAATGGGCAGCACAGTTGGTAGTGCTTTGGCTTACCACGTACTCGGACGGGGTTCGAGTTCCCGAGGTGGCCTCCCACATGTGTGAATTAATTCTTTAATTAATTCGCACAAAATGAATCACACAAAAATCCACACCATTAAAATTCACACTACAAGAATCACAACAATTACAAATCACACACCTAAATCACATCAATCGCACTATGCGCATCTCACGACGACTACAACAAGCAAAAACCACGAGGTAATCTCAACACTCAACAAAGAATCAACTCAACACACAAAAAAATCAACAATAACAACATCAAAAATTATCATGTAAAATATAAAAATAATAAAGAAACATGTATCCAGTCTGAAGGACCAGTTAGGTCTATAGACCAAATACAATATTATTTTTATTTACTCATTAAATAATAAACAATAAACAAGAAGTGACTAGGGAATAGTATTTTGTATATTATACAACGAGTATGTAATGCTATACTTTGTTCACTGGTATAACAATGTCATATGACTGAATTATGTGCATTCCATGCGAGTTGCATACTATACTCTTTCTTCGTCTAGTTTATGTGGAAATAATAATGAGTAGATTTAGTTTTCTGGCAAGGGAGAAGGAAAGAAGGAGGCGTACAGTTTAGAGCAGTCATGTGCATATTGCAATTGTTTTTTGGGTTAATAGATATATTTTGTTAGATTTTTGTATATTTTAAGCAAACAATAAAATTGTATGTTAATGTTCAGGAAGGAGAAGGAGTATGAATATGTGTATAATATGCCAATAATAAAGGTAGTTTTCTGGTATCGGTGTGTCTGCTGTCAACATTTGTACTTATTGCTAAAGACTAAGGCACAAAAGTTGTCAGAGTACTTTTCCCGAATACGAACGACGGCAATATGCAGTGGAAATTTTACTTGGATCCTGCCCTTGCATCAGAGGCAACTAG